>CM064540.1:4759574-4960919 GCA_032716605.1 Paralithodes platypus
TTCAATACCCGGTGGTGTTGGTACGGGGTCAATAGGAAGATAAAGAGAAAGTTAGAGTAATGATGAGATAGAGAGAGAGAGAGAACGGGAGATAAGTAGATAATTGTGAAATAGCCCATGTAGGTAATGGCGATGGTTGTTGGTAATTGTGGGTCCAGTGAGAGGAGAGAGGAGAGAGAAGAGAGAGAGGCGTGAGGGGGGCGGAGGGAGGAGAGAGGTAGGAAGAGAGAGCGGAGGGAGCGCGGGGGGGAGGAGAGGGGGGGAGGGAGGGAGAGGGAGAAGGGAGGAGGGAGGGAGGGAGGGAGGGAGGGCGGGAGGGGGAGGAGGGGGAGGGAGGCGAGGGCGGGAGAGGGAGGGAGGGAGGGAGGAGGGAGGAGAGAGGAGAGAGAGAGCGAGCGAGAGCGAGAGGAGAGAGAGAGAGTGAGGGGCGAGAGGCGAGAGCGAGAGGAGGAGGGGGCGGCGGGAGAGTAGAGAAAGAGAGAGAGCGAGAGAGATCGAGAGGAGCGAGGCGGGTGGGAGGGGGTAGAGAGGGCGAGAGAGAGGAGAGAGCTGGGAGACGAGTTTGAGAGAGAGAGATAGTGAGTTAGATAGTAATATATAACTAAGGTAGTGGTGAAATAGCCAGCGTCTGTAATGGTGATGGTTGGTGGTAATCGTGTTAAGAGGAGGCATTCGTTTGTTACTAGCCCTCCATCAAAGCTTAAAAATTACACCCCCTCGAGGCGCTTTCAAGATACAATTGTAAATTTTTCGGCAGAAGAAAAATGGTCCCGGCCGAGGCCGCGGCCTCTTAAATTACAGGCTCGCCTATCGCTCGCCAGGATAAAATCGACACCTGAATGGCCACGACAGGTCTTAATATGGGGTGAAAGTTCTTAAAATCGCTAAACTAATGGGGCAAACGTTTTATAATATCAAAAGCAATGGGGCTAAACATGAGGGAGAAAGGGGTCAAGAAAAAAATCACTCAAGTGGAGACCTCCCCTTAAAGGAGGGACTGGTTCCAGGTAATGGCCTCCCACTGCAAGTTATTTGAGACGATGGCTGCCGACTGCTCTAAGGGAAGGTGGGGTGTGGGGGTGGGTGGGTGGGATAGGCAAGAATGAAAGGTGGATGGTACGGATGACATAATTGGAGAACGGGAGGAAGTCGTTGGAAATAGGACAATGCATGGGGTCTACCGGCTCTCACAAGGCATATCCCTGTCACATCCACCCCACATTCATATGATTATCAAAATATCGTTTGCTACTTTCAACCGTTTCTCGGAGCTGATTTAAGGGGAGGTTTTTAGTTTGTTTCCTACTCCTCCAGCAATCTTAAAATTTCACCCTCTTGACCCTCTTTCAAGATAAATTTGTACATTTTTCGGTAGAAAAATGTCCCGGCTGAAAGCCGGTTCCTCTTATATTACAGGCTCGCTATCGCTCGCCAGGATAAAATCGACACCTACCGTAAATGGCACGAAAGGTCTTGAAATTGACAGAAATGGGTCGAAAGTTCTTAAAATCGTCAAAATAATGGGGCGAACGTGGTTAAAATCTCAAAAGCAATGGGGCTAAACATGAGGGAGAAAGGGGTCAAGAAAAAAATCCCTCAAGTGGAGATCTCCCCTTAAGGTACCGGTACTAGGCAATCTATTCCACTTACCTATAGCCCTGTTTCCAAACCAATAGGCTTAAAAAGTGGAATGTATCTGGTTTAAGGGGGGTGACCTGTTTTTGTTCTGTCCTTTTCTATCTTTCTCTGGCTTGTATCCATTTGGCCCCATTCAGCCTACTGTTTTAAGACGTTTATCCCCATCCAGGTGTCATTTTTACTGGTTGGGGAGCGGGAGCGAGCCGGCATCTTTGTTATTTTTGTTTGACAGCCCAGACTATATTTGTACATGTTTCGATAGAAACTGTCTCCGGCGAAAGCCGGATTTATTCATATAATGCTGGCCCGCTCTCGCTCGCCAGGAAGAACTCGGACACCGCGATGGGGATAACGTCACTTAAGATAGTTGGCTGAATGGCGGCCGACTGTGAGCAAGCCAGAGAAAGAGAGAAAAGGACAGAAATAACAAAAAGCAGGTCACCTCCCTTAAGCCACGTTTACGGGTTATTACGCAATCATTCCCCTTTAACAATTTGCTAATGTTGTCCTTATTGATATCATCCATCCACTCTATTACAACTTCCTCTACTCCTTCGTCTTTCAAATTTATCTAAACCAAGAGTTTTTAACCTCTGCTCATACGATAAAAATTAAATATTGTGGATTATGTTGCCATTATACATTGGATCGCCTCTAGACAGTCTACCTATATTATATAATTGGGACATCAAAACTGAACAGCATAATCCATTACTAGAATCGTGTAAATGAGAGGAAATTGTTGAAAATAAGTTTTTGAAAATGACAGGCATAAGCGAGGGGTAAACAAAATTAGAAACATGAATTTAAACGTATATATATATATTATATATTCAATATGTAATCATTTCTTGTTTGCCTATCCACGACACTGAATAATCCACTAATAATGATTCTAAGAATATTTCCGGCAAGTGAAGCTACTGTTTCCCTGTACCATTATCTTCAGCTTCATTTATCTCTTTGTGTATCTATAACTTTGTGTTTGTCGGTTTTTATCTAAGATATCACCAAGTTTGTATTTTAGTTTACCGCCTCTCTCTCTCTCTCTCTCTCTCTCTCTCTCTCTCTCTCTCTCTCTCTCTCTCAACCTGTAATGTGTATCGTATAATTACAATACACCAATTGTCTTCTCCGCACGTAAACAACATACTTCTAGTTGTGTCGGCATCTCAGTAACAAAATCGACACCTTACTTATAACAAAACATGTTTGGGAATCGATAAGCCGCATCAACTCTGAAGTTGTTCTTACATAACTTAAGCGAAACCGAGGAATTAAACAATTGTGTTTGCATAGACAATCAAGCACCACTGCAGATAGTTCACAGGGTCAATGCATAAATTACATCTCAGTAGGTAGGAGAGAATTGTTAGCACAGAGACAGTTCGATAAAAATTCAAAGTAGAGCATTTAGAATGATCAACAACACTGTAATTACAAATGAATTTCCCCCTTGCAGTTACGAAGGGATGTTGCTTCCCTTCCAGTAATTTGTAGATACTTTTTATAACAATACTAAGGTCTCTGGTAACGTTCACAACATAGTACTAAGGTCTCTGGTAACGTTCACAACATAGTACTAAGGTCTCTGGTAACGTTCACAACATAGTAATAGGTCTCTGGTAACGTTCACAACATAGTACTAAGGTCTCTGGTAACGTTCACAGCATAGTACTAAGGTCTCTGGTAACGTTCACAACATAGTACTAAGGTCTCTGGTAACGTTCACAACATAGTACTAAGGTCTCTGGTAACGTTCACAACATAGTACTAAGGTCTCTGGTAACGTTCACAGCATAGTACTAAGGTCTCTGGTAACATCCACAACATAGTACTAAGGTCTCTGGTAACGTTCACACCATAGTACTAAGGTCTCTGGTAACATACACAACATAGTACTAAGGTCTCTGGTAACATACACAACATAGTACTAAGGTCTCTGGTAACGTTCATAGTACTAAGGTCTCTGGTAACGTTCACAACATAGTACTAAGGTCTCTGGTAACATACACAACATAGTACTAAGGTCTCTGGTAACATCCACAACATAGTACTAAGATCTCTGGTAACATACACAACATAGTACTAAGGTCTCTGGTAACGTTCACAACATAGTACTAAGGTCTCTGGTAATATCCACAACATAGTACTAAGGTCTCTGGTAACGTTCACAGCATAGTACTAAGGTCTCTGGTAACATCCACAACATAGTACTAAGGTCTCTGGTAACGTTCACAACATAGTACTAAGGTCTCTGGTAACGTTCACAACATAGTACTAAGGTCTCTGGTAATGTTCACAACATAGTAATAAGGTCTCTGGTAACATCCACAACATAGTACTAAGGTCTCTGGTAACATACACAACATAGTACTAAGGTCTCTGGTAACGTTCACAACATAGTACTAAGGTCTCTGGTAACATCCACAACATAGTACTAAGGTCTCTGGTAACGTTCACAGCATAGTACTAAGGTCTCTGGTAATGTTCACAACATAGTACTAAGGTCTCTGGTAACATCCACAACATAGTACTAAGGTCTCTGGTAACATCCACAACATAGTACTAAGGTCTCTGGTAACGTTCACAGCATAGTACTAAGGTCTCTGGTAATGTTCACAACATAGTACTAAGGTCTCTGGTAACATCCACAACATAGTACTAAGGTCTCTGGTAACATCCACAACATAGTACTAAGGTCTCTGGTAACGTTCACAACATAGTACTAAGGTCTATGGTAACGTTCACAACATAGTACTAAGGTCTCTGGTAACATCCACAACATAGTACTAAGGTCTCTGGTAACGTTCACAACATAGTACTAAGGTCTCTGGTAACGTTCACAGCATAGTACTAAGGTCTATGGTAATGTTCACAACATAGTACTAAGGTCTCTGGTAACGTTCACAACATAGTACTAAGGTCTCTGGTAATGTTCACAACATAGTACTAAGGTCTCTGGTAATGTTCACAACATAGTACTAAGGTCTCTGGTAATGTTCACAACATAGTACTAAGGTCTCTGGTAATGTTCACAACATAGTACTAAGGTCTCTGGTAACGTTCACAACATAGTACTAAGGTCTCTGGTAACATCCACAACATAGTACTAAGGTCTCTGGTAATGTTCACAACATAGTACTAAGGTCTCTGGTAACATCCACAACATAGTACTAAGGTCTCTGGTAACGTTCACAACATAGTACTAAGGTCTCTAGTAACGTTCACAACATAGTACTTAGGTCTCTGGTAACGTTCATAGTACTAAGGTCTCTGGTGACGTTCATAGTAATCAGGTATCTGGTAACGTTCATAGTACTAAGGTCTCTGGTAACGTTCATAATACTAAGGTCTCTGGTAACGTTCATAGTACTAAGGTCTCTGGTAACGTTCATAATACTAAGGTATGTGGAAACGTTCATAGTACTATGGTCTCTGGTAACGTTCACAACATAGTACTAAGGTCTCTGGTAATATCCACAACATAGTACTAAGGTCTCTGGTAACGTTCATAATACTAAGGTCTCTGGTAACGTTCATAATACCAAGGTCTTTGATAAAGTTCACAACATAGACGGTACTAAGGTCTCTGGTAACGTTCATAATACTAAGGTCTCTGGTAACGTTCATAATACTAAGGTCTCTGGTAACGTTCATAATACTAAGGTCTCTGGTAACGTTCATAATACCAAGGTCTTTGATAAAGTTCACAACATAGACGGTACTAAGGTCTCTGGTAACGTTCATAATACCAAGGTCTCTGGTACTATCCACAACATAGTACTAAGGTCTCTGGTAATATACACAACATAGTACTAAGATCTCTGGTAACGCTCACAATACTAAGGTCTCTGGTAACGTTCACAATACTAAGGTCTCTGGTAACGTTCATAATACCAAGGTCTTTGATAAAGTTCACAACATAGACGGTACTAAGGTCTCTGGTAACGTTCATAATACTAAGGTCTCTGGTAACGTTCATAATACCAAGGTCTTTGATAAAGTTCACAACATAGACGGTACTAAGGTCTCTGGTAACGTTCATAATACCAAGGTCTCTGGTAATATCCACAACATAGTACTAAGGTCTCTGGTAATATACACAACATAGTACTAAGATCTCTGGTAACGCTCACAATACTAAGGTCTCTGGTAACGTTCACAATACTCAGGTCTCTGGTAACGTTCATAATACCAAGGTCTTTGATAAAGTTCACAACATAGACGGTACTAAGGTCTCTGGTAACGTTCACAATACTCAGGTCTCTGGTAACGTTCATAATACCAAGGTCTTTGATAAAGTTCACAACATAGACGGTACTAAGGTCTCTGGTCATAGCTTCTTTCCCTTGAAGACATTCTAATTATACAGTAGTCTAACAACCACATCTGTGAATTCACTTCCTCAGAGTAACTTTAAACCAACCTTCAATTAGCGAAACATTAAAAGACAATTTTCACTTAAGGGATTTTTTTTTTTCGAACCTCCTTCTCCCTCATGTTTAGCCCCATTAGTTTTGAGATTGTATGACGTTCGCCCTGTTAGTTTGGAGCTTTTAAGAAATTTCGCTCTATTTCTGTCAATTTTTAAGACCATTCGTGCCATTTAGGTGTCGATTTTTTTCCTGCCGAGCGATAGCGAGCCGCCGTAAGTTACGAAGAACCGGCCTTCGGTCGGGACATTTTTCTACAAAAATATTTACAAATTTATATCGAAGCCCCGGGGGGTTGGGGGGTATTTTTCGTTTTGTTAATGCTTGATCGATGGGGGTCTAGGAAGTAAGCAAAATATATCCCCTTAAGCAATTTTCATGAAAGGTAGATGCCAATCGGAAAATGGATGTATTAAGGGGAGATTTCCACTTGAGGGTTTTTTTTCTTTACCGCTTTCTCCCTCATGTTTAGACCCATTGCTTTTGAGATTTTAAGACGTTCGCCCCAGTAGTTTGGCGATTTTAAGAACTTTCACCCCATTTGTCACTTTTAAGACCTTTCGTCCCATTTAGGTGTCGATTTTTTCCTGGCGAGCGATAGCGAGCCTGTAATTTAAGAGGAACCGGCTTTCAGCCGGGCCATTTTTCTACCGAAAAATGTGAAAATTTATCTTGAAAGAGGCTCAAGGGGGTGTAATCTTAAGCTTGAAGGATATCTAGGGACCAAACTAAAAACCTCCCCTTACATATAAGATATATCGTATATATCATATATCGTTTTGATTATATGGCAGTCATTAGCTTGCGTACCCTTATGCAATTACCGTAAGCTATATACGGTAGTTGCATGATAGTCTTATACAAACAGCCGCATTGTGCGTGTTCCTAAGAGTGAAGTATTGACGCAATTGCATTTATGGAAATTTGCTACACATCGATTAAAGAAGAATAGGGCGTTTTTTTGGTTGAAGATCTAATTAATACGGATATATTTCACTGTCTGGCTATGTGGATGCAGGGATACGTAAGAAATAGATAGACACATAGATAGATAGACAAATAGATAGAAACATAGATAGATAGACAAATAGATAGAAACATAGATAGATAGACAAATAGATAGAAACATAGATAGATAGACAAATAGATAGAAACATAGATAGATAGACAAATAGATAGAAACATAGATAGATAGAAACATAGATAGATAGACAAATAGATAGAAACATAGATAGATAGACAAATAGATAGACAAATAGATAGATAGACAAATAGATAGAAACATATAGATAGACAAATAGATAGAAACCTAGATAGATAAACAAATAGATAGAAACATAGATAGAAACATAGATAGATAGACAAATAGATAGAAACCTAGATAGATAGACAAATAGATAGAAACATAGATAGACTAGACAAATAGATAGAAACATAGATAGATAGAAACCTAGATAGATAGACAAATAGATAGAAACATAGATAGATAGACAGATCAGGGTGCCTAACCGGAGCAATTTTGTTTGACGAAGTGTATGACTATGAGACAGAACACAAGACAATAAATATGAAATGACATTGTTTTGGTAATGTTATCAAAGACATAATCTGAACAATCAACTACAATTTGATCATTGCATATACAATAACAAAGGACTCGGCATTCGTTTGATACCCTGAGACACAGAGATTTACTGTACAATAGGTGTGTTCAAATGATCCTGATTGCTGATTAAGGGGAGGTTTTTACTGTGTTTCCTAACCTTCCATCAAGCTTGAAATTACATCCCCCTTGAGTCCCTTTCAAGATAAATTTGTAAATTTTTCGGTAGAAAAATGTCCCGGCCGAAGGCCGGTTCCTCTTAAATTACAGGCTCGCTATCGCTCGCCAGGATAAAATCGACACCTGAATGGTACGAAAGGTCTTAATATGGGGTGAAAGTTCTTAAAATCGCTAAACTAATGGGGTGAACGTTTTATAATATCAAAAGCAATGGGGCTAAACACGAGGGTGAAAGGGGTCAAGAAAAAAATCCCTCAAGTGGAGATCTCCCCTTAAAGGGCTGTGTGGGTTGGCCCTTGTTCAAATGTAACAAAATACTTCAATCGTTCATGTGTACTTATTTTTAGCACGGAAACGATTGAAAATACTTATAATATGTATCGTCGATACATTGGAACACACAGTTCTTCTGTATATATACTGTAGATAGACAGATAAATAAGTCGATAGATGGATGGATGGATGGATTGACATATAAATAGATAGATAGAGATAGAGAAAGAATCAATACCAATGTTCAACGGCATGTGATAAAAGTGAAAAAGAAACAACACTCGACTTATTTTGTAAATACTAGATCAGTGTCAAATATACAGACGAACACGACACAAACAATAACTTATAATGAAACCAAATCAACATTGTAAAAGGTAATGAGAACCTTGTTTAACAGCGATGAAAAGTACCGATATATATATATATATATATATATATATATATATATATATATATATATATATACAGTATATATACGGTATATATATGACGCGTTTCACTGGACAACCAGCATTATCAAGTAAAGATAGAATGATATAAAAAGTAAACAGGAAGGGTATATATAGAGGGAGGAGTATCAGAGGAGGCGAAAAAAAACAAAAAAACAAAAAAAAAACAAAAAAAAAAAAAAAACAAAATTATATATATATATATATATATATATATATATATATATAGAGAGAGAGAGAGAGAGAGAGAGACAGTGTGTGTGTGTGTGTGTGTGTCGATATATACACAGACTGAGAAACTAAATTTTGGGTAGCCTCTTCCACCCACAGATTGACCCGGATCTAGCAGAGTGACCCCTGGGTTATATAATGCATCATATACAACTTCCTCCTACTGTGTCAACCTTCAATATTTAATCTATCTACTTTATATACCATCGATATCTGGCCACAATATAATGAACCATACCATAATATTGGGCAATCATGAATGTCAAAAATAGCTGGGAAAGAACTTGAAGAGCCTTTACGAACAATTTGATTCGCTTATCTTCCAATGTTTTAACATGTTAAGCTGGCAAAAACCACACATACATACGTAAGGATGCACACAAAACACCCAACACACACACATACACACACTATTTATCATAATTTCCTCTTCTCTCTCTCTCTCTCTCTCTCTCTCCAATCACACACAATCAATATACAGTATATCTCCAGCTTAAGGGGAGGTATTTACTTTGTTCCCTAGACCTCCATCAAGCTTAAAATTATACCCCCTTGAGTCCCTTTCAAGATCAATTTGTAAATTTTTCGGTAGAAAAATGTCCCGGCCAAAGGCCGGTTCCTCTGAAATTACAGGCTCGCTATCGCTCGCCAGGATAAAATTGACACCTGAATGGCACGAAAGGTCTTATTAAAATCGCTAAACTAATGGGGCGAACGTTTTATAATATCAAAAGCAATGGTAGCATTTATAATTTTAAATAAGATAATATACCTCAACATTTCTGGCAATGTTTGCCATCTTTCGTGACGTGACCAGTGTAATCCTATTTTCCTGAACGTTCGTACTAAATGTATTAATTTACGCTGTGTAATTTGACAGACTAAGCATTATTTCGTTAAAGTGAAGGCTGGATTGCTTAGAATAGCATACTATAACGGTAAATACCAATGCTAACGGATTTATTTTACTACAGGTTGGCGACTTGGCCAACGGTTTTCGATCACGATCGAAGACAGTTGGTTGCTCCGATTGACGTCGGAGCAACACAATTTCGGCAACAGATTGCCCAGATTGCAGTTGGTTGGTCGGATTAGTGCTCGTGTGATACCCGCTTTAACGGTAATGGTTGCTGACACCGGATGGCCAACAGTGGAGATTGGCTGCCAACACTACCTACGGGGAACCATTGGCCACGAGTAGAAGAATAAGAGTTTGACCACTTCAGGATTATGGCGCGTTTTGGCATTTTTTCTGGTTATCATTAGACGATTTTATACAGCTTATGAAGGATCTCGAGGACTTTTAAGGGTAAAGACTATCTCGATTAACCCTCTGGTTTTCATATACTCTTCCTAATCTGAATATAATCGTCTAGCAATAGCCAGGAACCAGACAGGAAGTGCACCATCGATCCTCAGAGTAACCGGTTAGTTGAAGAATATACTCCACGGGTTGAATGACAGAACTCTATGACGGGAATAATTTTGTCATTATTAGACGAAAATTGTTATGACAAAGTCAAAACTAATACAATGTGTGAGAAGATTGAATGACAAAATCTTTGCAGTAAAACTGACTTTGCAATTAAGTAACTGTGTATGATAATTGGAATATATGTAATTAATGTAAGCATTTGAAACATAATACATATACTTCCGATGTTAGGTATAAATTAAAAGAGTATGTACGGATCGATGACATTGAATAGTTATAAAAATAAACAAAAATACACGATTCACACCAGGTTTACCTATAAGAATGAACAAACATCCGGTTGATTATTATTCCTAGAATTAGTAAACATAATTATATCGAGATTACTATGAAAGAGTCTAGTGGATTAACCCTATATGGTCCGAGAGGGGTCTTTTTAGACCTCCTCTGTTTCGATCCATTAGTTTGGGGATTTTAAGATGTTTCACTCAATTAGTTTGGCGATAATAAGCCGCTTCACTAATTTCTGGTGTGGATTATTTTCTGGGCGAGTGATAGAGAGCCTGAAATTCACCCCATCCAGTACCAGCGACGGCTCTCGTCCGTCAGTAGTATGCGACCCTTGTTCCTGCTAATATTGAGTGGAAGCCGCAAACATGACTTGGAGGCACTGCTGTGAGAAGTTAGCAACACTTCTGATCCTCCCCCTCAGCTACTGCTAATATCAAGTGGAAGCCGCAAACATGACTTGGAGGCACTGCTGTGAGAAGTTAGCAACACTTCTGATCCTCCCCCTCAGCTACTGCTAATATCGAGTGGAAGCCGCAAACATGACTTGGAGGCACTGTTGTGAGGAGTTAGCAACACTTCTGATCCTCCTCAGCTACTGCTAATATCGAGTGGAAGCCGCAAACATGACTTGGAGGCACTGTTGTGAGGAGTTAGCAACACTTCTGATCCTCCCCCTCAGCTACTGCTAATATCAAGTGGAAGCCGCAAACATGACTTGGAGGCACTGCTGTGAGAAGTTAGCAACACTTCTGATCCTCCCCCTCAGCTACTGCTAATATCGAGTGGAAGCCGCAAACATGACTTGGAGGCACTGCTGTGAGAAGTTAGCAACACTTCTGATCCTCCCCCTCAGCTACTGCTAATATCGAGTGGAAGCCGCAAACATGACTTGGAGGCACTGCTGTGAGAAGTTAGCAACACTTCTGATCCTCCCCCTCAGCTACTGCTAATATCAAGTGGAAGCCACAAACATGACTTGGAGGCACTGCTGTGAGAAGTTAGCAACACTTCTGATCCTCCCCCTCAGCTACTGCTAATATCAAGTGGAAAGCCACAAACATGACTTGGAGGCACTGCTGTGAGAAGTTAGCAACACTTCTGATCCTCCCCCTCAGCTACTGCTAATATCGAGTGGAAGCCGCAAACATGACTTGGAGGCACTGCTGTGAGAAGTTAGCAACACTTCTGATCCTCCCCCTCAGCTACTGCTAATATCGAGTGGAAGCCGCAAACATGACTTGGAGGCACTGCTGTGAGAAGTTAGCAACACTTCTGATCCTCCCCCTCAGCTACTGCTAATATCGAGTGGAAGCCGCAAACATGACTTGGAGGCACTGCTGTGAGAAGTTAGCAACACTTCTGATCCTCCCCCTCAGCTACTTGCGGCTTGCCAGATGAGTCAGTCAGCCACCAACTCTTGTGCTGGGAAGGTGTTGTCTCGTCACTGATGAGTAATTTTGGCCTCAATGGCTGGTACTGAGGGGTACATTTGATCTAATATACTATGGGGCAGTAGGGGTTAAAAGAGATCAACCTTTTTTCTATTGAAAAATGTACACATTTAGGTTGAATTGGGTCTGGGTGGTTATTTGTATTTTGTATTTATATTTTATTTTATTATTATTTGTATATTTTGAAGGAAGTCTGGGAACCAATCAGTATGCAGCCACTTTAAGTACTGATAATCCACTGCCATTGTATTTACCGATACTAATGCACTATAAACCAGAAATATTGCCACCCATCTACCCTTAGGGGGGGGGGGGGGTTTTAGTGGATATTATTTGGTCTATTTTCTATATCTATTTATCAATATATATTTTTTTATAATTGTATAGTTGCCTCGCTAGACCTCCATCAAGCTTTAAGGGGAGGTATTTAGTTGTTCCCTAGACCTCCATCAAGCTTAAAATTACACCCCCTTGAGTCCCTTTCAAGATAAATTTGTACATTTTTCGGTAGAAAAATTTCCCGGCCAAAGGCCGGTTCCTCTTAAATTACAGGCTCGCTATCGCTCGCCAGGATAAAATTAACACCTGAATTGCACGAAAGGTCTTAATATGGGGTGAAAGTTCTTAAAATCGCTAAACTAATTGGGCAAACGTTTTTTAATATAAAAAACAATGGGGCTAAACATGAGGGAGAAAGGGGTCAAGAAAAAAAATCCCTCAAGTGGAGATCTCCCCTTAAACACAAATCTAATACAATAAAAACCCTAGACCCTCTTTAAGATGAATTAGTACATTTTTTCGGTAGAGAAATGCCCCGGCCGAAAGTCGCTTCCTCCTAGAATTACAGGCTCGCTATCGCTCGTCAGGAAAAAATCGACACCTAAATGGCATGAAAGGTCTTAAGATTGACAAAGAAATGGGATGGAAACGTCTTTAGAATCGCCAAACTAATCGGCCGGGTCGCCTTGAAATCTGAAAACTAATGGGGCTAAACATGAGGGAGAAGAGAGACCAAACAAAACAACCATCCCCCCTCCCCTCAAAGCATTAGAGGGACGGAAGGTAGGTTGGGTAAATCCCGGGCCCCTCGATAATGCCCCATCAGAGTGGCCATGACCATTACCATATAAGCTGCCGATGTCAATACTGGGAAGCAGCCATTATCAGGACCTCACGCGGGACTGCCTGCTGATTCTCCGGCCTCAGTTCTACCTTTGCTAACTTCTAACTTTCCTACTACTTGCCTTATTGCTTTACTTTCTTCCTCCTTCCTTTCTCTGACTCCTTCTAACTTTCCCACCACTTGTCTTATTGTTTTAAGGGGAGGTTTTTAGTGTGTTTCCTAGACTTCCATCAAGCTTGAAATTACACCCCCATGACCCCCTTTCAAGATAAATTTGTACATTTTTCGGTAGAAAAATGTCCCGGCCGAAGGCCGGTTCCTCTTAAATTACAGGCTCGCTATCGCTCGCCAGGAAAATATCGACACCTAAATGGGACGAAAGGTCTTAAAAGTGACATAAATGGGGTGAAAGTTCTTAAAATCGCCAAACTAAAGGGGCGAACGTCTCAAAATCGCAAAAGCAATGGGGCTAGACATGAGGGAGAAAGGGGTCAAGAAAAAAGTCCCTCAAGTGGAAATCTCCCCTTAATTTCTTCCTCCTTCCTTGCCCCGACTCCTTCTTCTAGCTTTCCTACCACTTTTGTTATTGCTTTACATGTCTTCCTCCTTCCTTTCCCCGACTCCTTGTAAGAGTCTCCTACTGCTTGTCATACTGTTTTGCATTCTTCCTCTTCCTTCTTGACTCCTTCTAACTTTCCTACTACTTGCCTTATTGCTTCACTTTCTTCCTCCTTCCTTTCCCGACGCCTTCTAACTTTCTACTTCACTTTTGGTTACTTTGTTCGTGACATCTTTTTAGCTTTCTGGCCTCTTCTTCCTTCCTTTCCTCCTCCTTTTCCTGAATTCTGAATTTGGGCGCGACAGGGATACAAACTGACCCTATAATCCATATATATATTATATAGATACAGTATACAAAATGTTGTACACAAATCATGTAACATAATACACAATGCTAGAGTGTTGCTTATAAATATTTCTTTGTATCATATTATGTCTGATAGGAAGTTATGGATCAGACATTTGCTACATATAAGTAAGGCATAGTTTTTTTTAATATTTTCCACCAGTATTGACAATTACAAATACCTATATTTAACTACGAAATAAACACTCTTTATCATCAGCTCTTTCCCAATATTAACCCTTTCACGCTTTTATGACGCAGAGGTTGCCAGATTAGCAATAAGAAATAGAGTTCTCTCACTCTTATAATTACCTCTCCAAAATTAGTTTTCTGCCCACAGCTAACTCAAAGACAACTGCAGAGGTTGAAGTAACTAAACTAAAGGTTTCTAAATACTCCTGATGGTAATAAAGGCTTTAAAGTATCCTCAATAGGCTCAAAATCGCGTCATATGTCGGAGAGGGTTAACACTCATTATACTAACAATATCTCCATTCTTTCCAATCATCTTCCTGTTCTTTTCATCGATTCCTATATATTCTCTTCTGATACTGCCCCCCCCCCCCTCTCTCTCTCTCTCTCTCTCTTCAATGTTTGCACGCCAATGACCCTCACCAATGCACAGCCCACAGCTCGAGACTACCCTAAATTTCGATCATGAGCCCTCACCCTATACATAAGCGGCCATCTCCCCTCTAACCCCTGAAGCCATCACCCCTGTTCCCCCAAGCCCTCCCCCTTCTTCCCCTCACCCAAGCCTCCCCTCATATTTCCCATCGCTCCTGGAAAAAATAAATATGAGCCCTCCCACAAGTAGAGGGCAGGTCATCCATCACAATTCGCTGCCCATTGACTTCATCTCCCTCCTCTTCTCTCTCTCTCTCTCTCTCTCTCTCTCTCTCTCTCTCTCTCTCTCTCTCTCTCTCTCTCTCTCTCTCTCATTATATGTATTATGCTGTGTACTCATCAGTCTTAACTTTCCTTTTCTCTCTGTCTAGGTAAACTTTGCTTCATATTTCACCTTCTTTGCTTTTCCCTTGTTTCGCTTTTCGTCAGCTTGCATCCTAATCTTTCTGTGTTTTTATATTTTCTTCTTGTTATTTTGATTTCGTTCCTTCTCTTCTACGTCCCTCATCTCGTCGTCCTTACTCTTTCCATCTATACAAACCTACTTTCAAGGGCTAAGACGAGGTGATCAGAGAGGAAACGAGAAAAGGAGAAGAAACGAATGAGTAACAGAAGAGTAAACCTAACTGATGAGAGATGCTTAGTATTAACCCTTTCAGTACGATGACGACTCCTATTACAGCTATCATTACACGATACTATTATTAAGCTGAGGAAGGATGCATAGGAGGGTTATTGAACATACATTATATTTTTATTATCCCAATTAGTTACTTTAAAAAAAAAAGGGAAAGACGAAATAGGAACAGTGGGGATTGGACCTGAGTATATAGATAGATAGATAGATAGCCAGTTACTTAAAAATTACTAAACATCTCTTATTGTTAGCCAGGATAAAATATACATTAAATTAAACGTCGTGAGAAGATTAATACGATGAGAGGGAACATGAAAGATAACTAAGACAGGTAGATAACTTTAACCCCTTCAGACTCATATGACGCAGAGGTTGCCAGATTAGCAATAAGAAATAGAGTTCTCTCACTCTTATAATTACTTCTCCAAAATTAGTTTTCTGCCCACAGCTAACTCAAAGACAACTGCAGAGGTTGAAGTAACTAAACTAAAGGTTTCTAAATACCCCTGATGGTAACAAAGGCTTTAAAGTATCCCTAATAGGCTCAACACAGCTAACTCAAAGACAACTGCAGAGGTTGAAGTAACTAAACTAAAGGTTTCTAAATACCCCTGATGGTAACAAAGGCTTTAAAATATCCCTAATCGGCTCAACACAGCTAACTCAAAGACAACTGCAGAGGTTGAAGTAACTAAACTAAAGGTTTCTAAATACCCCTGATGGTAACAAAGGTTTTAAAGTATCCCTAATAGGCTCAAAATCGCGTCATATGTCGGAGAGGGTTAATGACAGGTGATTCCAGGTGAACATGTGATGGTGTGATAGGGAACAATGATACCAACTGTGAGAGGAGGAGAGGAGGGGATAATTGGAAGTGGGATAATTGACAATGAGATAGCCTGGAGCATGAGTAGATTAAGGGGAGATTTCCACTCGAGGGATTTTTTTTCTGGACCCCTGTCTCCGTCATGCTTAGCCCCATTGCTTTTGAGATTTTAAGACGTTCGCCCTAGTAGTTTTGACATTTTAAGACATTTTGCCCCATTTTTGTCAATTTTAAGACCTTTCGTGCCATTAAGGTGTCGATTTTCCTGGCGAGCGATAGCGAGCCTGTAATTTAAGAGCAACCGGCCTCTGGCCGGGAAATTTTTCTACCGAAAAATGTACAAATTTATCTTGAAAGGGGGTCTATGGGGTGGAATTTTAAGCTTCATGAAAACGTAGGGAACAAACTAAAAACCTCCCTTTAAAGGAAATGAGTATGTGGAGATGAAGTGGGTGGTGTGGGAAGGTGTGGGAAGTGGGTGGTGTGGGAAGGTGTGGGAATATACGTGGCTAAAGTGGATGGATAGACAGACATACACACAGCCAGTCAAATATAGATATACACATTTATAGTTAGGTAGGAGAACAGAGAAAGGAATATCGATTCTCACATGTTTATAAAGTCGAAATATAAAGTGAGTACACATTTTGCGCTCATAAATTATGTTTATTAATATTTGATTAAAAAAAAATCGTAAAGGACACTCACTTGCATATCTTGAATGTACCTCGGTAAATAAGTGATGAGAATGACCCCAGAGGAAGAGTGGTGAGAGAGAATAGAATAGAGACATGAAACTGAAGAAACTGCGAGGAAATTATGAAAGAAGGGAGGAAAATGGCATATAAGGAAACCAGTTGGAGAAAGGCATAAGTAGTGGAAAGCTGTGATAACTGTGAAAATAAGAGTAAAGTACGAGTTCAGTCCAGTGTGAAAGAGAAATGAATTGGAGGAAGTTCAGCATGTGGAGACCAAAACAACACATAAATATAGAAACGGGGAAAAAAAAAAAAAAACGATTGTTAAGGGGAGGTTTTTAGTGTGTTTCCTAGACTTCCATCAAGCTTGAAATTACACCCCCTTGACCCCCTTTCAAGATAAATTTGTACATTTTTCGATAGAAAAATTTCCCGGCCGAAGGCCGATTCCTCTTAAATTGCAGGCTCGCTATCGCTCGCCAGGAAAAAATCGACACCTAAATGGGACGAAAGGTCTTAAAAGTGACATAAATTGGGTGAAAGTTCTTAAAATCGCCAAACTAATGGGGCGAACGTCTTAAAATCTCAAAAGCAATGGGGCTAAGCATGAGGAGAAGGGGGTAAAGAAAAAAAATCCCTTAAATGGAAATCTCCCCTTAAAGGAATATTTAGTAAAAGAGGTGACCATTACGTGTAGATTGATACGAAAATATATGTAGATTAAGACGATTGATATTGATACATAGAACGCGAGAGATACACACATAGCTGGGCACATAGAGCTCATGGCCAAGTGCTAGGGAGTTGCTGGAATTCCTGTTTAATTTGTCTGACCTCCCTCAGTATTTCTGTTTTGTGTCTCACCTATACAGAGAGTAATCCAGCCAGCTCTCACAAACACCCCCTCCTCCTATTAATTTAATTACACCAAACAAGCACACCACACTTTTTTTCAATTACACTAAAAAAAATAAAAATAAAAAAAAATAAAAAAAAATATATAGATTTATAAGACAGGATATATGCAGGTAGATTGATAAATGACTAGACGAGGAGATATATATTTACAGCTAGATACTGTAGATGAATATATGGATAAAACCAGCCATGAAGGCGCACTTTATGACTTCTCTTCTAATGATGTTTTAAAGGGAGGTTTTTAGTTTGGTCCCTAGATATCCTTCAAGCTTAAGATTACACCCCCTTGAGCCCCTTTCAAGATAAATTTGTACATTTTTCGGTAGAAAAATGTCCCGGCTGAAAGCCGGTTCCTCTTAAATTACAGGCTCGCTATCGCTCGCCAGGATAAAATCGACACCTAAATGGCACGAAAGGTTTAAAAATTGACAGAAATGGGTTGAAAGTTCTTAAAATAGTCAAAATAAAGGGGGCGAACGTCAACAAATTAGAAAAACAATGGGGCTAAGCATGAGGGAGAAAGGAGTCAAGAAAAAAAATCCTCAAGTGGACATCTCCCCTTAAGTAGTTACGTCAACCTTTGGGCGCTTTTAATAACACATGCCTATAATAAGCAAGTAGCGTGAAGGAGGGTAACTAGATAGATTAACCCCTTCAGACTCACATGACGCAGAGGTTGGCAGATTAGCAATAAGAAATAGAGTTCTCTCACTCTTATAATTACCTCTCCAAAATTAGTTTTCTGCCCACAGCTAACTCAAAGACAACTGCAGAGGTTGAAGTAACTAAACTAAAGGTTTCTAAATACCCCTGATGGTAACAAAGGCTTTAAAGTATCCCCAATAGGCTCAACACAGCTAACTCAAAGACAACTGCAGAGGTTGAAGTAACTAAACTAAAGGTTTCTAAATACCCCTGATGGTAACAAAGGCTTTAAAGTATCCCCAATAGGCTCAACACAGCTAACTCAAAGACAACTGCAGAGGTTGAAGTAACTAAACTAAAGGTTTATAAATACCCCTGATGGTAACAAAGGCTTTAACGTATCCCCAATAGGCTCAACACAGCTAACTCAAAGACAACTGCAGAGGTTGAAGTAACTAAACTAAAGGTTTCTAAATACCCCTGATGGTAACAAAGGCTTTAAAGTATCCCCAATAGGCTCAACACAGCTAACTCAAAGACAACTGCAGAGGTTGAAGTAACTAAACTAAAGGTTTCTAAATACCCCTGATGGTAACAAAGGCTTTAAAGTATCCCCAATAGGCTCAACACAGCTAACTCAAAGACAACTGCAGAGGTTGAAGTAACTAAACTAAAGGTTTCTAAATACCCCTGATGGTAACAAAGGCTTTAAAGTATCCCCAATAGGCTCAACACAGCTAACTCAAAGACAACTGCAGAGGTTGAAGTAACAACTAAAGGTTTCTAAATACCCCTGATGGTAATAAAGGCTTTAAAGTATCCCTAATAGGCTCAACATTGCGTCATATGTCGGAGAGGGTTAATAGGCAAATATATGAAACGGGGGATAAGAGAGAGTAAGATAGATACATTAATATATATATATATATATATATATATATATATATATATAGATAGAGATAGAGATAGAGAGAGAGAGAGAGAGAGAGCGAGAGAGAGAGAGAGAGAGAGAGAGAGAGAGAGAGAGAGAGAGAGAGAGAGAGAGAGAGAGAGAGAGAGAGAGAGAGAGAGAGAGAGAGAGAGAGAGAGAGAGAGAGAGAGAGAGAGAGAGAGAGAGAGAGAATGGACCAAATCTCCGTCTGTAATCGCTCCCACGCAGCCATGCCATCCTCTAAAATAGCTTTCAGGCCATCCCGTGCTGCCCTCCTATCCTAACTCTCTCTCTCTCTCTCTCTCTCTCCATTCAGTTATATATATTACTGAGGCTATTACTCCCGGCCTCCATCTATCCTGCCTGGACCACCATCATCCCTCCATATTCTATATTCCCTTCTATCCACAAAATCCACGTCGTCCATCCTAATCTCCCCCCCCCCCCTCCCCCCCTCGGTTCATCTATCTCACCTCGCGATGGATCCTCTTCCTGGGTCGATCAAAGTCTGCCTCCCAATCTTTCCTTGTCTGCCTCCCCAATCTTTTATTTATCCTATCCTATCACTCTCTTTATATTAATCTATTGTTTCATCTTATTGCTATCCTTGTCTGCCTCCCCAATCTTTTATTTATCCTATCCTATCACTCTCTTTATATTTCTCTATTGTTTCATCTTATTGCTATCCTTGTCTGCCTCCCCAATCTTTTATTTATCCTATTCTATCATTTTCTTTATATTTCTCTATTGTTTCATCTTATTGCTATCCTTGTCTGCCTCCCCAATCTTTTATTTATCCTATCCTATCACTCTCTTTATATTCATCTATTGTTTCATCTTATTGCTATCCTTGTCTGCCTCCCCAATCTTTTATTTATCCTATCCTATCACTCTCTTTATATTCATCTATTGTTTCATCTTATTGCTATCCTTGTCTGCCTCCCCAATCTTTTATTTATCCTATCCTATCACGCTCTTTATATTTATCTATTCTTTCATACTGTTGCGTTCCTTCTAATTTCAGCTCTTATATTGTTACATATCATCTTAGCTGGCTTTTCTCTTTTAGTTTAGTCTATTTCATTAAACTCCCACTAAGCTCAAACACCCCTTCCCCAACCCCGACCCAATTCCATTTAATTACCCCATATATTCTCTCCTACACTGCTTAATTCCTTCATTCAATTATTGTCAGCATTACATTCTCCTGTTCTTACTCACTTCATTATCCACTAATAACTCTACTTTGTTAAACTTATCTTTGCAGCCCAGCTTTTTTATCGTCCTCATTTCATTCAATACAACTAGAGGAACACTCGGTAGAGCGCGTACCTCCGCCTACGCAAGCAGAGGTACCGGTGGCTTCCAAAATATAATACTTCTTCCTTGGCGCATATTCTATCTGGCCACCAAATTTCGTGAAAATCGGTTCATAACTTAGTGAGCCGCCTACGCTGGCGGAGGTAGGCGCTCTACCGATCACCTCCAAATTGAATCACTTACTAGGCGCATATCCAATCTGCCCACCAAATTTCGTGAACATCAGTTCATAACTTTTTGAGATATCTTGTTATCTTACAGGCAATCTTACATCTTATCTTACATATCTTACATTGAGATATCTTACAGGCAAACAAACAAACCGAGGCAAAAACACATCGTTGACCGAGGTAATAACCTCGTTTACTCTTCTAAGTTCCTCGAGTATTTTTATCTCTTCTCTTCAGCCCATTTGCCATTCATCCCCTTTCTAAGGTCACTCCTCCATTGTCTTCATTCACGATCATATCATCCTATGCCATATAATAATAGACTTCCTACTTCCTTCTCTCACACTTCCTTTTCTTCCTTCTTCCTCTATTTTCTCCCCCTTACCCTCACAATTCCTCCCTTTTCTTACACTTCCTGCTCTATTCCCTCACAATTTGTCTCTTCCCGCACACTTCCTCCCCCGTTCTTCTCTCTACCCTCACAGTACCTCCCTCTTCCCTCACACTTCCTTTCATCCTCCTCACACCTCATATCTCTTCCCTCACACATCCTTCTCTTACTTATTTGTGTGTACTATATTTCCATTTCCCCTCACACCACCTCCCTCTTCCCCCCTTCTCTCACACTCCCCCCCCCCCTCCCTCCTCCTCTCTAACACCTTCACACTCTCCCTACTTCCTTCCATTCCAACACCCCCTCTCCTCTTCCCAGCTCTACCAAATAGGCTCTTCTCTTCCTCCCTCCCCCTCTCTTCCCATTCTCACTCTTCCTCCCTAACCCCTCTTCCCATTCTCACTCTTCCTCCCTTCCACTTCCCTGCCCCCCCCCCCCTCCCCCCTCTCCTCCAAATAGGCTTACCGTGGGCCAGTTTAGCTTCACAAGGGAATGGGCGGTATAATGAAGCAGTGTGTAGCAGAACCAGGCATCACTCAAGTGTATTGCCGTTATGGCCAGTATTATTCAGATGGGTTGCAGACACGCGCTGTAATTCTCACATGCATAAGCCCGCGTCGTAGTGGTGGTGGTGGAGTGTGGTGGGGAAGGGAAGTGGTGGGGGAAGGGAAGTGGGGGAGATGGGGGGAAATGTGGTGGGGTGATGTGTGGGGAAGGGAAGTGGTGGTGATGGTGGGGGAGAGGAGGGATTTTGTGGTGGGGGTGATGTGTGGGGAAGCGAAGTGGTGGTGATGGTGGGAGAGAGGGGGGAATGTGTGGTGGGGGTGATGTGTGGGGAAGTGAAGTGGTGGTTATGGTGGGGGAGAGGGGGAACGTGTGGGGAAGGGAAGTGGTGGTGATGATGGGGGAGATGAGAAGTGTGGTGGGGGTGATGTGTGGGAAAGGGAAGTGGTGGTGATGGTGGGGGAGATGAGGTAAAGTGTGGTGGGGGTGATGTGTGGTGGGGAGGTGTGGTGATGGGGGGGGTGACGAGGAAAGTGTGGTGGGGGTGATGTGTGGGGATGGGAAGTGGTGGTGATGGTGGGGGAGAGGGGGGAATGTGTGGTGGGGGTGATGTATGGTGATGGTAGTGTTGATGATAATGTGGTGTTTGGGAGAAGGAAGTCGTAGGGGTGGGAATTTTGGTTGTTTTTGTGGTGAGGACATTGCGCTGGTGGGGGAGTGTAGTGGTGATGGTGGAGAAGGGGAGTGGGAGTGTGGTGGAGGTGAGGGGGGGAGTATGGTGGTGGTAGTGTTGTAGGGAGAGGAGGAATTGTAGGTGTGAGGGAGATAGTGTGGGGGGTGAGAACGTGGAGTCGGAAGGTGGTGGTGATTGGGGAGAGGAAAAGTGGTGGCGATTTGGTGTTTTATAAAATGTGTGGTGTAGTATGGTGCGTTGTGATGAATGGTAAGTGAAGTGATGGTGTGGTGATGATGTGTGACTGTTCTATGAGAGAGAGAGGGGGGGGGATGAAGAGGAAGTGTATTGGTGGTGATAATGGTATGGTGAAGTGAAAACGAAGTGTGGCAGCGGTGCAGAGGAAGTGTGAGGCAAACATGGGCTATAAGCGAGTATAAGAACATTTATAACAAGCATCATGTTCCTTACGAGGCTGTTTACGGTAATGACAAAATAAAATATGTTAGGGGAGAAAGAATAATGTGATAATTAACCCCTTCAGTACCAGGGACGTACTTTTCATCGTATTCTGGCAACTGTCAGGCGATTTTATTCAGCTTAGGAAGGACCTCTAGTAATAATATGGCTTCAAACTATCCCAACCAATCCTTTTACCTACCACAGATCCTTCCTAAGCTGCATAATATCGTCAAAATATAGCTAGAATAAAATATAACACGTCGCTGGTACTCAAAGGGTTAACTATATAGGCTAATAGTATGGGCGTAATGAGTGGTGATGATGATGAAGTGGGGGGGGGGGGTGAAAAGTGGTGGTGATGGTGGTGGTGAGAGTAGAGGAGACAGTGTTATGGTGGTGCTACATGACTAGTGTTGGTGAAAGATGGAGTGTCGTGGTCGTGGTGGTGGTGATGATGGTGGTGGTGATGAGGGAAGAGGAGACAGTGTTATAGTGGTGCTACATGCCAGTGCTGGTGAAAGATGGAGTGTCGTGGTGGTGGTGATGGTGGTGGTGGTGATGGTGATGGAAGAGGATACAGTGTTATAGTGGTGGTGAAACATGCCAGTGCTGGTGAAAGATGGAGTGTCGTGGTGGTGGTGGTGGTGAGGGTAGAGGAGACAGTGTTATAGTGGTGGTGCTACATGACAATGCTGGTGAAAGATGGAGTGTCGTGGTGGTGGTGGTGGGTGGTGAGTGATGAGGTAGGGTAATGGTACAGTAAGGGAGAATGTATGGATGTGATGGTCAAGAAGAGTGGTGGCGATGGCTAGGTCTGTGATGATGCCAAACGTGTGATGACGATGGCTTAAGTTCGGTGATAAAGCTGAAGAGAACCATATTGGTGATGATAGAATGAAATTATAAAGCTATGCAGACAAAGTGCAATAATAAAAACATGTGATGATGAGGATGTAATGTGTGAAGACGATGGAATTATGCTTGGTGATGAAGTAAGGGAAACATAGAGTGGTGATGGGGAGAAGAGTCTTAGCGATGGTAGAAAGGGAATAATGTGAAGATGGAGAAGTGTGATGCCGAAGAACGGAATGATGGTGAAGAGAGGAATGGCAGACATCTTCACAAAAGTCATTAGAACACACAATTGATGCAGGAACAATCACTGAAAAGGCATATTATATAACAATGCACATTAAAATTGATGGAGATATAGAAATGCACAAGTAAATAAAGAATTGAGGAACAATAGGCAAACAGAGTACATTAAAGTAATATCGAAAATTATAAGTGAGAAACGAAACATATGAGGTCAATTCAAGACAAGGACAGAGAAGAGAGCGAAAGACAGAAGGATGGAAGACAGAGGATAATTCTGTGAGGAGAAGGACAGAGGAGGAGGGGGACGGAAAAACGAGGGAAAGGCGAAAGAGGGAGGGGGGACAAGAGTAAGGGGAAGGAGAGGTGGAGGAAGGGTAGAGAGGAGGCAAGGGGGGCGGAGGATATTGTTGCAAATAGAGTGCAATAGGGGGAGGGGTCGTTATATATGGAAAGGGGGGTGGTGAGGGGCGCTGGAAGGAAATTGAAAAGGGGGGCATGGAAAGTGTGGGGACGAAGGGCATTGCTGTGAAGAAGGGGGCAAGAGGGAGGGTAGAGTTGGGGGCAGTGGGGGGAACAATATCATGAGGGTCGGGGAAGGGAAGGGGGTGGAGGACAGTGCTGTGAAAAGGATGAAAGAGATGGAGAAGAGTTGGCTATATAATGAAAAGGGTGGTAGCTAATATGGTGTACTGGGTGAATGTTAGGAGGAGTGGACATACTGTATATAAACTGCTAACACTGTACTGTAAACTGGGGGGGTAGTGGGGTGGCGAAGGGGCGTTCAACGGGGGGGGGCACTTAAGGGGAGGTATTTAGTTTGTTCTCTAGACCTCCATCAAGCTTAAAATTACACCCCCTTGAGTCCCCTTTAAGATAAATTTGTACATTTTTCGGTAGAAAAATTTCCCGGCCAAAGGCCGGTTCCTCTTAAATTACAGGCTCGCTATCGCTCGCCAGGATAAAATCGACACCTGAATTGCACGAAAGGTCTTAACATGGGGTGAAAGTTCTTAAAATCGCTAAACTAATGGGGCAACCGTTTTATAACATCAAAAGCAATGGGGCTAAACATGAGGGAGAAAGGGGTCAAGAAAAAAATCCCTCAAGTGGAGATCTCCCCTTAAATGGACGAGGACAATGGAGGAGCATAATATTGTGAAAGGGTGAAAGGGGGGCGGAGGGGGGGGGGGGGGGGGGTAGGAAGTGGTAAGGGGGCGACTGGCTAAATGGATGGACAGAGGTACTAGAGAGAGGGGGAGGGGGGATAATACTGTGAGAGTGGAGGGGGTGGGGGGGGGGGGGCGGTGAAAGGGGGGCTTTTGCCAGAGGACAGTGGTGGATGGCCGGGCATTAGAGATGGTCTGAGATGATGATGTTACAGAACGGGGACACACACACACACATATATGCATACTCTCCATCACACACACACACACATATATTCGCGGACACACAATTCACTTTCATTTTATCTCTTGTACACACACACACCTACTCAATCACTCACACACTCTCTCTCTCTCTCTCTCCCACACTGGCAAACATACACAGATACGCAAACTCTATCTCTATCTATTGCTGGAAGCGTTTGTATACTGTATACTGTATTTGTGTTCTATGTATACTGTATATGGAGACAAAAGGTAGAGCTGCCTGTAACATGAGTCTCCTTCAAAGCAGAAAGGGTGACAGAAAGCCAAATTCAAGGTACAGTACATTGGGGTCTAACTGCCTGGCCACACAAAACTTGAAGCAGTTCAAGTCATAGGCTGAAGGACAGGTAAATGGAGGGAGTGAGTTCCAGAGTTTGCTTGCTACCCTTTATGAGGGTGGCTATACACATAATGCCCCCAAGCGGACCTGTCACCCGTGAGAAAGACAATCCGTACCAGTTTATTCAAGGACTTACAGAATTGACCCACTCAACTTAGGGTCCGTCAAACTCCGAGGCCATTTACATATTTTTTCAACAGTGGTGGGTGGCTAGTCCATCCACCAACCTGCTTCACCCTTAGGTGAGCAGTAAGGATTTGTATTGAGATTTACTCCCCTAAACGGGTTGCCGACTAAGGCTAACGAGTCCCATCCACCCGGATTTTGTTTTTTTCTATAGCCAAATTCAAGGTATATTAAAGTCAAAATGTCTGGACACACGGAGCTTGAAGTAGTTTAAGTTATAGTATGAGGGAATGATCAATTGAGGGAGAGAGTTCCAGAGTTTAATTGATGAATTGAAGAAAGATTGGGAAAATCGGTGAGTCTAGAGTTAGAAAGTTGGACAGAATAGGGGACGTAATACTTTGATAGATGAGTGGCACACACTCTCCACAAGGAAGGAGGTATACAGTGAGAAAGCTCTGAAGAACAACGGTTATTTTAATAGCGGTAACAGTGGGAGAGAGGTTCAAAATTGTGGTGTGTAATGGAAAACTGTAGGGAATTGTGGTGTGTAATGGAAAACTGTAGGGAATTGTGGTGTGTAATGGAAAACTGTAGGGAATTGTGGTGTGTAATGGAAAACTGTAGGGAATTGTGGTGTGTAATGGAAAACTGTAGGGAATTGTGGTGTGTAATGGAACACTGTAGGGAATTGTGGTGTGTAATGGAAAACTATAGGGAATTGTGGTGTGTAATGGAAAACTGTAGGGAATTGTGGTGTGTAATGGAAAACTGTAGGGAATTGTGGTGTGTAATGGAAAACTGTAGGGAATTGTGGTGTGTAATGGAAAACTGTAGGGAATTAGTAATTAGTAAGGGGACTTGAGTTGATGAGACAAAATGCTTTTGACTCTACTGTTTCGAGAAGTGCGGTATGGGTGGAACAACCCCACACAAACGAACAGTACTTGATACATGGGCGCACTGGGCCCCTGTACCAAGCAAACACCGGTGCAGTGGATAATGAACCCACATACACAGTTGAGAACACCTAACTTCTGGGAAGCTGGTTTAACAAGATTGGTGATATGGTCTTTCCAAGAAAGATCAAAAGAAACAAGAGAGTGATTGCATGGTGGGGCACTATGGAAAACTAGTTGAGTATTCTAAGGTAGAGTTGTAAAAATTTCGTGGATAGGACTAGAAGTATAGTTAAGAAGATCATTAATGAATATCAGAAATAGAAAAGGAAATAGGACAGAACCCTGAGACACACCGGAGATGATAGGTTGATAAAGTGAGCTATGGCTGTCCACAATTTCAGCTATGGAATGGCCAAAAGAAAGTTAGAGATAAAGGCACAGGTAGAGAGAAACCGAAGGATGGTAGTTTGGAAATAACTTATTTGTGCCAGACTCTATCGAAGGTTTCGATATGTCTAGCGGCGGCGAGTCTAGCCCAATAGAAAAGGTCTCACCGAAGTTCCGAAAGGAGGATGACCAAGAGTAAGGTAAGAAAGGAGATCATCAAGATTCCAATATAATTCCTCATACATTCATATAATATCACTGTATGTAATGTATTGATTATATAGACAAATATAAGAAAAAACTTTCCGTTGAGAAGTTGATATGTTTATAATACGCCAAAGTATGCAGCCCACAATAACCCTCTCCGACATATGACGCGATTTTGAGCCTATTGGGGATACTTTAAAGCCTTTGTTACCATCAGGGGTATTTAGAAACCTTTAGTTTATTACTTCAACCTCTGCAGTTGTCTTTGAGTTAGCTGTGGGCAGAAAACTAATTTTGGAGAGGTAATTATAAGAGTGAGAGAACTCTATTTCTTATTGCTAATCTGGCAACTTCTGCGTCATATGAGCGTGAAAGGGATAATGTGATAACAAAGTGGGGTAAACCTCGTGTATGAGATGAGCACCGTTCTTACCCCCTGTAATATCAAATCCCACCCATGACTAGAGGAAGATTGATCAACTTATGGTAAACTTTAGCGATCTTTGCAAATTATGAAAAGGACAACAAATTCATAATTCGATGGCTGTTATGGTGTGATGGTATACCGTACTAACGTGGTATCGGGCCCGTAAGGTTATTTACCCCTACTGTACCGGCGACGTAGTTCATATTTGATTTCAGCTACATTTAGAAGATTTTATGAAGCTTAGGAAGGATATATGGTAGCTAAAAGGATTAATTGAAATAGTCTGTAGCCTTTTTTATGGGTAGACATCCTTTTTTATGGGTAGACGTCCTTTTTTATGGGTAGACGTCCTTCCTAAGCTCAACAAAACCGTCCAATATTTGTCAGCCTATAATGAAAAGGACGTCACCGGTACTAAAGGGGTTAATCAATACAGTGTTGTGTAATAGTATCAGGTAAAGCTATGGTCCCGTTAAGGGAGGTTTCTAGTTTGTTTCCTACTCCTCCAGCAATCTTAAAATTTCACCCCCTTGACCCCCTTTCAATATAAATTTGTACATTTTTCGGTAGAAAAATGTCCCGGCCGAAGGCCGATTACTCTTAAATTACAGGCTCGCTATCGCTCGCCAGGATAACATCGACACCTAAATAGCACGAAAGGTCTTAAAATTGACAGAATGGGGCGGAAATTCTTAAAAATCACCAAACTAATGGGGCAAACGTCTTATAATCTCAAAAGCAATGTGGCTAGACATGAGGGAGAAAGGAGTCAAGAAAAAAGTCCCTCAAGTGGAAATCTCCCCTTAACGTATCAGACGTATTTGCTGTAGAATATAAAAGTGTGATGACAATATAGAACGAAGGTCATGCGTAGTGTTATAGTATTATATTGGAAAAAGTTGAGTGTATTAAGGGGAGGTATTTAGTTTGTTCCCTAGACCTACATCAACCTTAAAATTACATCCCCTTGAGTCCCTTTCAAGATAAATTTGTAAATTTTTCGGTAGAAAAATGTCCCGGCCGAAGGCCGCTTCCTCTTAAATTACAGGCTCGCTATCGCTCGCCAGGATAAAATCGACACCTAAATGGCACGAAAGGTCTTAATATGGGGTGAAAGTTCTTAAAATCGCTAAACGAATGGGGCAAACATTTTATAATATCAAAAGCAATGGGGCTAAACATGAGGGAGAAAGGGGTCAAGAAAAAAATCCCTCAAGTGGAGATCTCCCCTTAATTTGAATGCATACGAGTATTGCATGTCAGAGGTAGATACCATGTGGTTGCTATTCTACAAAGGTTTCAGTTTGGCTATAGAAGTACATTTTGTAAAGAATATAAGTTAGGTTAGTAAATTAAGATAAGATTTAGAAACTATGCTCTGAACATTTACACACCTAACCTCTACTCAAAGCTTCACAATCCCTACAAAGAAAATCGCCAACAAGTAGAAATAGAGGTCGATTTAGAAGTTATGTGGAAGAGGTAAAATATGAAGGTAATACGGATGTGACGGTTGGAGTTGGGGGCAAGTCTGGTGTGAGGTAGTTTACACGAGATTGATGGGCACGGGGCTAGGAATTTCTCTTGGGAGCTGGTGAGGAGGGGGGAGGTGTAGAGGGGAAGGTGAGTGGGGTGTGGGGAGATGTAGTGGGGTGTGGTGTCGGAAGGGGATGGGGAGTGGAGTAGAGATGTGAAGTATTATGGTGTGGTGAAGGAAGTACTGTTGAAGTTTTGTGAAGGGAGTAGAAATGTGCCACGGTGTATTGTTGTGAGATTAGGTATGATGAGATGTGGGGTAGAAGTATGATATTTTGTGGTGTAGGGAGTAAAGGTGTGGTGTGATGGGCTTGGGTGTCGTGTGGTGTGATGGAGGGACTAAAGGTCTGATGAGGTGTAGTGTAGGGAGTAGAGAGATGAGCTGTCGCAAGGGGGCTAGATATGTGATGTGATGTGATGGAGGATATAAAGGTCTTGTGAGGTGTAGTGTAGGGAGCAGAGAG
Source organism: Paralithodes platypus (assembly GCA_032716605.1). Classification (NCBI taxonomy): domain Eukaryota; kingdom Metazoa; phylum Arthropoda; class Malacostraca; order Decapoda; family Lithodidae; genus Paralithodes; species Paralithodes platypus. The sequence continues at coordinate 4,789,320 of CM064540.1, forward strand.
ATGAGCTGCTGCGAGGGGGCTTGAGGTGTCGTGTGGTGAAAGAACAGAGGTATGGTATGGTGTGAATATGGGAAGGTGTGGAATGCGGTGTAGTGAAATATGATGTGTTGTACTGAGGAACGGAGAGGGGTGTAGTGTGATATATTGTGGCATAGAAGGGGTTAGGACGTAGAAGACATACTGTATACACTAGACCCCTCCCTTGGATTAAAATCTATTAAGGGGAGATCTCCACTTGAGGGATTTTTTTCTTGACCCCTTTCTCCCTCATGTTTAGCCCCATTGCTTTTGATATTATAAAATATTTGCCCCATTAGTTTAGCGATTTTAAGAACTTTCACCCCATATTAAGACCTTTCGTGCAATTCAGGTGTCGATTTTATCCTGGCGAGCGATAGCGAGCCTGTAATTTAAGAGGAACCTGCCTTCGGCCGGGACATTTTTCTACCGAAAAATGTACAAATTTATCTTGAAAGGGACTCAAGGGGGTGTAATTTTAAGCTTGATGGAGGTCTAGGGAACAAAATAAATACATCCCCTTAATCCTACCTATAGGTTTGAATTAGTACCGAGGCGTGTCACACCATCCAGAGTGAATTGCTTAGCCCTCAACAACCGTGCTACGACTGGGTCAGTTATAGTCAACCTATTTCTCATACTAAACTAGGTAAATCCGGCTTGAACGAAAATACTCAATTATATTGTCTCGTGGGTACTTATCTCATTACACAACTACAGTGGATATTCAATGTAACATTCACACATTTTGAACCAAATATTAACCATCGGATATGCTTCAAATGGTTCCGAGGCTAAAATTATACTTAGCCTAAATATTTGGTCCATAAAATACGTGCATATACATACATATATATATATATTTATATATATATATATATATATATGTTTCCAAGCTCTCAGTGGGGTTCGAACCGTCGACCGTCAGACGATAGCCGACGCTTTAATCAACTACACCACGGCGGTCGACGGTTTCGAACCCCACTGAGAGCTTGGAAACATTTAGTGGCTCACGTGTATTTGTGATATACACTCAATATATATATATATATATATATATATATATATATATATATATATATATATATATATATATATATATATATTAAATACAGTTATAAGACTTATGTATCGGAACAGGAATAAATTCCAACGCAGAATATATAATACAACTATAAAACAAAAACGTACTTTTTATCTCACTTAAAAAAGATAATGTATCATATTGGACTTCTGTCACTATTAAAAATACTATTGCCACATCTGCACACAATTACATTATTTACATTTACTGTGCATTTATACATATATATACATTTTGTTCACTATAGCTAAATGATAACAACTATTTACATCTGCATCTGTAATACTAATGCATCTACACCTACCACTAAATACAAAACATCTGAAAATATTCCTTAGCCATACAGTAAGTAACACTACAATAACTTGAACTATACCTCAGTATACTGTTAAATATAGCTATTATATACTGCTTATCATATTCTTATATAGTCACCTACATCAAACACAAACCTGGAACTAAATCATCAACAAGCGATATAAACATTGAACTTTATGTGAATGTTCATAGTAAAATGTTAACTAAATCTGTAACTACAAATACATCTACAACTACAAACATACAGTACACCTACAACTACACCTACAACTATACCTACAACTACACCTACAACTACACCTACAACTACACCTATGATTTGATCTACACCTGCTGTACAGATATGTCTAAATCTACATACATATCTACAACTACACCTGCATCTACAACTATGTCCTTAGCTGTATCTCCAACTACATCCTCTAAAACTACAATTACCTCTAAATCTAAAACTAAATCTATATCTAAATCTGCAAATATACTATGATGAACAATAGAGTGTGAACTGACTAGTGGTTGTGAAGGTGATCGCGGTGTGGGTCTGGCAACACTGACCATGGTGTCCAGGGCAGCGCGGGGGTCGTACTGTGGGACAAAACAGCAAGGTTAATAATGTTTGGCACCACGCAATTGCTATCATTTAAGCCATATATGCTAGTATATATGTGGTGTATATATGGTACATACACAGCACGATCGGCATACCGGTACTTAAGGGGAGGCTTCTAGTTTGTTTCCTACTCCTCCAGCAATCTTAAAATGTCACCCCCTTGACCCCCTTTCAAGATAAATTTGTACATTTTTCGGTAGAAAAATGTCCCGGCCAAAGGCCGATTACTCTTAAATTACAGGCTCGCTATCGCTCGCCAGGATAAAATCGACACCTAAATAGCACGAATGGTCTTAAAATTGACAGAAATGGGGCGAGGGTTCTTAAAATCGCCAAACTAATGGGGCGAACGTCTTAAAATCTCAAAAGCAATGGGGCTAAACATGAGGGAAAAAGGGGTCCAGAAAAAAGTCCCTCAAGTGGAAATCTCCCCTTAATAAGAGCACACATACATACAGTACACACTCAGTTATGTACTTAATAGAGGTGTTAAGGGGAGATTTCCACTTGAGGGATTGTTTTCTTGACCCCCTTTCTCCCTCATGTTTAGCCCCATTGCTTTTGAGATTTTAAGACGTTCGCCCCATTAGTTTGACGATTTTAAGAACCCTCGCCCCATTTAAGTCAATTTTAAGACCATTCGTGCCATTTAGGTGTCAATTTTTTCCTGGCGAGCGATAGCGAGCCTGTAATTTAAGGGGAACCGGCCTATGGCCGGGACATTCTTCTACCGAAAAATGTACAAATATATCTTGAAAGGGGGTCTAGGGGGAGTAATTTTAAGCTTGGTGGAAGTCTAGGGAATCAACTAAAAACCTCCCCTTAACCTGACCTAACCCATTGAAAAACAAAACAAGAAACAAAACATACTCAAATCATTCGGTTTATTAAGAATACTTGCACAACGTAATGGACATATCAAAATATCTTCATAAAACAATGGCCTAATCCTCACAATAATTCAGTTCCATATAGCCTAAGTTCCACCTAAGAAGAAACCTCTCTCATATAATAAGTCACAATACCGACACTCTGCCATAATCAATGTGCATTATTCGCACAATCAAGCTTTTTGTAACACCCAGAATATAATACCCGTTTTCCCCTCGTATGCACTACACAATTGGCTCTACCGTATAATATGCAATGATATCAATTTTGTTGCCATACTTACATCAATGATTTATCTATATCCCATCCTTATAATTATAATTTTGCATCTCATTTTATTATTCCGGATAAAACCACTATATATTCAGACACCCATCTTAATGACTTTACTCTAATGCACTCATCGATAAAAAAAAAAAAAAAAAAAAAATATATATATATATATATATATATATATATATATATATATATATATATATATATATATATATATATATATATATATATATATATAATAATAATAATAATAATAATAATAATAATAAAAAGATCAGTCTATTAAACACCTATCCTAGTGAATTTACTCTCGTGCGTACTGTACATTGCTACGGAAAACTAAAAACAAAACACTCTCACCAGCACACCTGTTCATACTTAAATACAGTATACAAGGAACATCCCTCCACTGCCAACCACAGGCAACCCACAACCATGCCCGAACATCCTCACACCGATCTGGCCCCCACCCACAACCCACACCCACACTCTGACAACCCCACCCGGCAGTCCCAAGAGTACCCACATCCTCACCCCATTATTACCCACATCCTCACCCCATTGCCACCCATCACATGAATACTCTCACACTTCTTCCCAAAATCACAGGAATCGACACCATGCAAGGGGGGGTATAATTGTCATCATAATCTCTGTTAAGGGGAGATTTCCACTTGAGGGATTTTTTTCTGGACCCCTTTCTCTCTCATGTTTAGCCCCATTGCTTTTTAGATTTTAAGACGCTCGCCCCCTTTACTTTGACGATTTTAAGAACTTTCGCCCCATTTCTGTCAATTTTAAGAACTTTCGTGCCATTTAGGTGTCGATTTTTTCCTGGCGAGCGATAGCGAGCCTGTAATTTGAGAGGAACCGGCCCTCGGCCGGGAAATTTTTCTACCGAAAAATGTACAAATTTATCTTGAAAGGGGGTCCAGGGGGTGTAATTTTAAGCTTGAAGGAGTTCTAGGGAAGAAACTAAATACCTTCCCTTAAATGAGTATTAATTGATAACGGCACTCATTGAGCATTGTGGTCTTACCGAAGAAAATTATATGTAACATAATATTTGTAGCTAAATACCCTCTCTGATGGGGCCGACGTTCACCCTGGCCCATTGACACCTATACCCAGTTAGTCTTAGAACACCCCCACAGTTACATATAGTGCACACCCAACCAACCCACACCCAACCAACCCACACCCAACCAACCCACACCCCACCAACCCACACCCAACAACCCACACCCAACCAACCCACACCCAACCAACCCACACCCAGACAACCCACGACCTTCCCTACACCCAACCAACCCACACACACACCCAACCAACCCACACCCAACCAACCCACACCCACATCTACACCCAGACAACCCACGACCTTCCCTACACCCAACCAAGCCACACCCACATCTACACCTAGACAACCCACGACCTTCCCTACACTCAACCAACCCACACACACACCCAACCAACCCACACCCAACCAACCCACACACACACCCAACCAACCCACACCCACATCTACACCTAGACAACCCACGACCGTCCCTACACTCAACCAACCCACACACACACCCAACCAACCCACACCCACATCTACACCCAGACAACCCCCGACCTTCCCTACACCCAACCAACCCACACACACACACCCAACCAACCCACACCGCCCAGTAACACCCAAAGGCCTGCGACAACCAATCACCAGTTAACTTGTACACGTCATTACAACCAATGGCGTTTATGGTTAACGATCATTCCCTCCCTCAGCTGACTCAGCCTGGTCCTGCAGGGGTGGTGGTGGTGGTGGTGGTGGTGAGGGTAGTGGTGGTGAGGTGGTGTTGGTAATGAGGGTGGTGGTGGTGGTGATGATGAGGGAAGTGGTAGTGAGGTGGTGTTGGTAATGAGGGTGGAGGTGGTGGTGATGGGGATAGTGGTGGTGACTTGGTGGTGGTAATGAGGGTGATGGTGATGAGGGTAGTGGTGGTGAGGTGGTGTTAGTAATGAGGTTGGTGGTGATGATGTTGGTGATGACAGAAATGGGGGGAAGTAGCGTGTTGTCGTTGGTGATGATGAGGCTGTTGAGGGTGTTGGTGATGAGGATGGTAGTGATGAAAACGAGGGTGATGGTTACGAAAGAAATGGGAAGATGTTGCTAATTGTGATAATGAGGATGGTGATGATCGAGAATCTTACGATGGTGATGACAGAGGATGATGTTGATAAGTGAGATGAGGAGTGACGATAATTAACAATACGAAATTGTTAATGATGAAGATAATGAATATGATGAGAGATATTATGATGAGGGTGATGCTGGAGACTGTCAAAGTGATGGTAGTGATGATAATGACGATGCGGACATTATAAAACAGGGGGTTATGACCATGGCAGTGGAGATGAAATTGTTGATAATGATTTCTTATAAATAGTGATCTGGTATTGGTGATGGCGGTATTGAAGCTACTGATAACTGTGATACATGAGAGCACTGACTTGACGATGATAGATATAGTCATGGGGATAATGCAGTTATTTACTATGCTTGCCTTCAGACCAAATATTGAATGGAATCTAGTTGCAATGATTACCAATACAGATATATAAAGAATATTCCAATACAACCCCCCCCCCCAAAAAAAAAAAAAAAAAAAAATCAAAATGAAAAACAAAAAATAATAATAATCATAAAAAAATTAACAAAATAAATACAAACTTTCGTGTTCTAATTTTGTAATTGAGATTTTACAATGTGAATGGGGACTGAATGAATGGTGGCCTACTTTCGGCAGGATGTTGTTTTTCCTTTAGTGTCTTCCGCCTATATTGTCTTTATTTGTCGTCTATATTACGGATCCACCCGTAGACCATTAGCACACGAGCAATCTTAGCAGAGGATTGTAAATTTGTAACAGAGCTAATGAATCCGAGTCCAATTGTGCTGCCTGGACACTATTTCACCACGTGTTTTTATCTTTATTATAACGCAAAATTTAAAAACTGGAACTTTCACATCATAATTTTTCAGATTTACATACAAATAAATGTACACCTGGTAATGAATACCTGACGTGTTATTATTTGTGATTCCCCCTTTCCCGTTATAGGGTTCCCAGATTGGTTTACTGACCAAGGACAACCTATATTCAATTGCCTACCCCAAACGAATGTGTTGTTAGATGGGGACAAAATAGGCAACTCTCAGACATAAATTAATATTATGTTTATATTAGCCCTTTAAATTAATATTATGTTTATATTAGCCCTTTAAATTAATATTATGTTTATATTAGCCCTTTAAATTAATATAATGTTTATATTAGCCCTTAAAATTAATATTATGTTTATATTAGCCCTTTAAATTAATATTATGTTTATATTAGCCCTTTAAATTAATATTATGTTTATATTAGCCCTTTAAATTAATATTGTTTATATTAGCCCTTTAAATTAATATTATGTTTATATTAACCCTTTAAATTAATATTATGTTTATATTAGCCCTTTAAATTAATATTATGTTTATATTAGCCCTTTAAATTAATATTATGTTTATATTAACCCTTTAAATTAATTCAACATACTATTATGTTACACTTATCACCTAATGATTGTATTACATTTAAGAGGGACCTCTACTGCCAAAGGTTCAGAGATAGTGACAGCCTATGATATTAAACATAATTATGAACGTTAGCAAGAATAATGAAGATAAAAATACACACAAAAACCTAAAAAAAAAAAAAAAAAAAAATGAAATGTAACTGATAAGTATGTAATAATATTCCGATAAAGAAATGTAGATACAGATAAAACTAATCAGACGACAATCCGATAGTTTGGCTTAAAATCGAAGACGGATATGTGACTAAAAACAAAGCCAGAACCCATATGCAGCCGAAATATAGGAAGCAAAACACGTACGAACACGAAAATATATACAAAATTATAAAAAGGAACCCAATGTGAGCCGAAACGTAGGAACCATCCAACGTAACACCAGCACTAGATCCCCCAGAGAGAATAGCATTAGTAGGAGGAGAGGGGGAAACAGAGGCAGGGAAATCATCAGAGTAAGAGCAGCGGCAGCAGCAGCATTAGTCGAGAGCAGCAGCAGCAGCAGCACAACAGCAACACCCGGGACAGAGGCAGCAGTAACGGAGCAGCAACTAAGAGGACAAAAGCCAGGAGGAATGACCAACGGCAGCGGAACCAATAACAGCATCAGAGGAAGCTACAATAGTGGTAGTGGTGGTGGTACTAAGGGTCTACCTCCACCACCCACCACCACCACCTCTACTACTACTACTACTACTACTACTACTACTACTACTACTATAACCTCAGAGGAAGCTACAATAGTGGTGGTGGTGGTGGTACTACGGGTCTAACACCACCATACTTCACCACCACCACCACTATTATTACTATTATTACTACTACTACATCAGAGGAAGCTACAATAGTGGTGGTGGTGGTACTACGGGTCTAACACCACCCATCACCACCACCACTACCATCGTCACCATTACAACAACATCAGAGTAAGTTACAATAGAGGCGGTGGTGTAAAGTGTCTAATTCCACCACTACTACTACTACTACTACCACACTTACTCCAGTACTATCATCACTACCATGGGTATTACTATCCAAGATTACAATAGTATTATCACCATCACATTAAGGGGGGTCACCGGCTTTTTTTTTTTATCTTTCTCTCCTTTTCTCTCTTTCCCTGGCTTGTATCCATTCGGCCCCATTCAGCCAACTGTTTTAAGACGTTTATCCCCATCCAGGTGTCAATTTCTTCCTGGCGAGCGATAGCGAGCCAGCATTGCATGGAGAAATCCGGCTTCGCCGAAGACATTGTTTTATCGAAAAATGTACAAATTTAGCTTGCTGTCACATCAAATATATATATATATATATATATACAGTATATATATATATATATATATATATATATATATATATATATATATATATATATATACCGGTATATATATGCTGGCTCGCTACTGCTCGCCATGACTTAAAACAGTAGGCTGAATGAAGCCGAATGGATATAAGCCAAAGCGAGAGGGAGAGAAAGAGAAAAAAGGAAGGTGGGTTCCCTTAATCGGTTATAAGCGTCACCACATTATAAGCGTCACCACATTATAAGCGTCACCACATTATAAGCGTCACCACATTATAAGCGTCACCACATTATAAGCGTCACCACATTATAAGCGTCACCACATTGTAAGCGTCACCACATTATAAGCGTCACCACATTATAAGCGTCACCACATTATAAGCGTCACCACATTGTAAGCGTCACCACATTATAAGCGTCACCACATTATAAGCGTCACCACATTATAAGCGTCACCACATTATAAGCGTCACCACATTATAAGCGTCACCACATTATAAGCGTCACCACATTATAAGCGTCACCACATTATAAGCGTCACCACATTATAAGCGTCACCACATTGACGATGTATCGATACTTAATGGATATATATGAAACTACAATGGCTGTGTGTCGTATTAAGGGGAGATTTCCACTTGAGGGACTTTTTTCTTGACTCCTTTCTCCCTCATGTCTAGCCCCCTTGCTTTTGAGATTTTAAGACGTTCGCCCCATTAGTTTGGCGATTTTAAGAATTTACGGCCCATTCTGTCAATTTTAAGATCTTTCGTGCCATTTAGGTGTCGATTTTATCCTGGCGAGCGATAGTGAGCCTGTAATTTAAGAGCAACCGGCCTTCGGCCGGGAAATTTTTCTACCGAAAAATGTACAAATTTATCTTGAAAGGGGGTCAAGGGGGTGACATTTTTAGATTGCTGGAGGAGTAGGAAACATACTAAAAACCTCCCCTTAATGCCAAGTTTTGATGATTAACAACATATTTCGCTACAAAATCTACCTTATAGCTGAGTAACCAAGATAGAAACATGGCAATTTACCCCCAGCTGGAACAAAATAGACTATACCAGCCTATCAACACCTGGAACCATCTCCAAATATAATATAATATATATATATATATATATATATATATATATATATATATATATATATATATCACATTACGGCACCAACATTGATCCCACTGCCACCGTAACACCTCTAACATCACAGTGCCACCATTATTTATAGTTTTATGGGGGGATGGGCCGGTTTTCTGGACCACTTTCTCCCTCATGTTTAGCCCCATTAGGTTTCAGATGATAAGATGTTTGCCCCATTAGTTAGTCGATTATATGACCTTTCGCCCCATTTCTTCGTCAATATTTGGACCTTTCGTGCTATTTAGGTGTCGATTTTTTCCCTGGCGAACGATAGTGAGCCTGTAATGTTGGAAGAACCGGCCTTCGGTCCGGACATTTTTCTACCGAAAAATGTACAAATTAATCTAGAAGGGGGATCTAATGGATGTTCTTTTTATATTTGATGGAGGTCTAGGGAGGAAACTAGACAAATAATGAATACATGCAGACATCGCCCAAAAAGTGAACCATCCCCCCCCCCCCCCCCCCTTAAACCCCTTCAGTAAATTGTCACCTTCTCCAAAAATGGTTTGGCTAGTATGCGATGGGCTTTTTGCAGACTCCCATTTTCTTATATTCTTATCTAATGTTCGATTATTTTACTTAGTCGCAGAATAACAAAATTCGAGCTACCAAAATAATGCCAAAAGTGTCCACTACACTAGATTAACATTATTCTTCAGTGCCCAGACCTTTAAGGGGGGTCACCTGTTTTTTTTTTTTATCTTTCTCCCCCTTTCTTTCTTTTTCTGGCTTGTATCCATTCGGCCCCAACAGCCAACTGTTTTAAGATGTTTATCCCCCATCCAGGTGTCAATATTTTCCTGGCGAGCGGTAGCGAGCCAGCATATATATATTTTTGTTTTGACAGCAAGCTAGATTTGTACATTTTTTGATAGACAAATTTCGAAGCCGGATTTCTCCATACAAGCCAAAGCGAGAAGGAGAGCAAGAGACAAAAGCGAGGTGGGGTCCCCTAAGTCGCGTATATGAGTGTCCCGTCTACCTATCCACCATAACCCCGAGGAACTTTAAGCCGGTATCACACGCGCGCTATTTCCCTCAACATTTCTCCTAAGCACTGGTTTGGCAGCTTATGAGGTCAACATTTAACTTTTTCGGTTACCTAAATTAATCTACCATCAGTCTAGTTTCCGATACCAGTGCATAATACTCCAGAAATGTTGCCAATTTTTTTTGGATCATCGAATGTTGACTATAAAAGGGTTTACTTCGGACATTACTGGATACAATTATATAAGCTACAGTTATGACAAAATGGCTTTGCATTATGGAAGAACACCGCAGACATACTTGTTTTTCCATAACATCATGTATTTATCGCATAACTGTGGTTCATTATATTGTTTTCCAGAATCTCCGAAATTATGTTCCTGTACAAAGTTACCGGTACAGTATCTCCAAGTTACGTTATGTTACCGGTACAGTATCTCCAAGTTACGTTATGTTACCGGTACAGTATCTCCAAGTTACGTTATGTTACCGGTACAGTATCTCCAAGCATTTGTGGTGCAGTAGATGCAGCAGGATTCTCACAATAAAGGTCAGGTAGGTCTGGCCACAACAGCCCTCCCACAACAACAACAACAACAGAAGGGGCAGTAGATGCAGCAGGATCCTCACAATAAAGGTCAGGTAGGTCTGGCCACAACAGCCTTCCCCTCCCACAGTAACAGCAGCAGAAGGGGCAGTAGATGCAGCAGGATTCTCACAATAAAGAGTCAGGTAGGTCTGGCCACAACAGCCTTCCCCTCCCACAACAACAACAGCAGCAGCAGAAGGAGCAGAGGCAGGAGCTCTAACAAACGCACCATCATCAGTGTGGACGCGTGTCTTGTTGTGCCCTAATGGGAGGAATTATCATACATGGGTCCGCACTGGCGTTAACCATTGTCTTTGTCGGGCCAGACTGACCCATCCGCCGGCACCAGATAATAACATTGACGCTCCCTCCATTACTCTTCACAAATCTTGTATAATACAGGCGTGTCCTCTGGTCTTAAAGGGGTGTCTGAAATGTCCCTGTAACTCGTGACATATCTTGGAAATACGTTTGTGTGTGTAACCGTGTCGTATTTGCTGTCCAGCCTTGTGAAGTTTGTCCTCAAAGTCCCACGTAAATGGTCTATGTATATACTTGACTTGCAGCCTGAAATTTGAACGTAACACTATACAATTTATTATGATTTAAAATACAACAATAATGCATCAAGAACTTGACAAGAAAGATATTTTAAGTTCTTAATTATATATATACATTTGTTAACGTCTTTGTTACTGGCTAGATGGCCACTTCTTTAGGAGCAGACAATGAACGCTCTATTCAATGTTGTAATACAAACAGATCCACGTCCTGTTGTCTTCCATCATGATGAGGAAGGGCTTCTATATAATTGTGTGAAGGGGCAGAGATTTATCGTTGGGTGTTAGCAGTCGGCTGGGAGAGAATATAGTGAGCGGCGCGGCCCGTAACACAGATATTCCGGCGACTGATGCACACCTGAAATTGTCTCTTGTTGTAGGAGCCTTGAACACACACACACACACACACACACACACACACACGCCTTCTCCCCCTTCTCTCTGTAGTGCACACACACATATACACTCACACTACACACTCAAATTACTCTCCAATTTTGCGTTCCGTATATATTTCCAGAAAGTAGTCTACGCCGACGGTCATTATTTCTAGCATTAATACATAACGAACACAACACATCCTTTACCGTGGAACAACTTGATCGCTACGCCAGTGTCCACCACTATACTCTGTTCCAAGGAGGTAGCCCAGAAATCCTGAACCTTAACCTCTGTAACTCAAAAAGGGTTTGAGCAAATGTTCTGTAAATTTCCACACCTATTCCCTGGTTCACCCTTCCCAATTGGTCGAAATATTAGCTCGATTTTTCTAGTCGTTTGTGAGTTATAGAGGTTAATGTTCTAGAGTTTTGAGGGTATAGTTCGCCTTGCTTAACAAAAGCCCTTGGCATAGCGGCGCCTCTTGGACACAGAACCTCCCACCCTCCCATCACTCCGTATAGTATAAGACCCCTCAAAAGATACAACACACAAGACCCACTGTATCTACGAGTATGTACACTCTCTCAAACATATACTACTGTGTGTGTATGAGAGAGAGAGAGAGAGAGAGAGACCGAGAGAGAGAGAGAGAGAGAGAGAGTGAGAGTGTGAGAGAGAGAGAGTGTGAGAGTGAGTGTGTATGAGAGAGAGAGAGAGAGAGTGTGTGAGAGTGAGTGTGTATGAGAGAGAGAGAGAGAGAGAGTGAGAGAGAGAGAGAGTGTGAGAGTGAGTGTGTATGAGAGTGAGTGTGTATGAGAGAGAGAGAGAGAGTGTGTGAGAGTGAGTGTGTATGAGAGAGAGAGAGAGAGAGAGAGAGAGAGAGAGAGAGAGAGAGAGAGAGAGAGAGAGAGAGAGAGAGAGAGAGAGAGAGAGAGTGAGAGTGAGTGTGTATGAGAGAGAGAGAGAGAGAGAGCAAGAGAGCGAGTGTGTGTGTATGTATGTATGTTTGTAAATGTGATGTAATTGCATATGTGGTAGCGTCTGCATGTATCTCAGTGTATATATGTACCCGTGTGTGCTGGAGATAGTTTGTGCAGCAGAATATTGAGAGAGAAGACCCCCTATCCGTCAGCGCAGGGAGGTCCGACCCCGAGGGAACACCCACAATATCAAACCTTATTGTCCTCATCTGTTATGGCGATGCATTCTCTAATTCACGCCAGAGATGTGCGCTGTTTGGTCAGTGTGCTGCTGGGGGGGGGGGGGGGGGGGGGGGGGGGGGGGGTGGACGCTGTTGGAGGAGAGGGTGGAGGGGGCGGGGGGTGGACGCTGTTGGTGGTAATGGGACTAGGTGGTGGTGGTGGTGGTGGTGGTGGTGTGAGAGAGAGGATGTTAGTTGGGGTGTCAACGTCGAAAGGTATTACAAGGAATAGTTAACATGTAAAGATCCGTGTATTCCACCCCAAGGAGTTACTCTAGATGACACACAAATAATAAAGATTGTACAGTATAGTACAATTGGAATAATATATTTTCTTAAACTGCTCTACTGAATAAACAGCCATTTATATAAATTTAAGAAAGAAGCATGTTTCAAGTGTAACATAAACTAGTTGTATAGCTTTAAGCCATGTCTGTGTATTATCATAATTTAGTATACACATCTTATTCTAGCCCACATTGCTACACTCGTTAGGTACATTAATTAAATACTACTATGAGTTCAGAGAGAGAGAGAGAGAGAGAGAGACTAGGGTGGCGTTAGGTGGTATGAGAGGGTGGTGGAGTGTGAATGGGTGTAGCCTAGGGTGACGGGGGGGGGGGGGGGGGGGGGGGCTGTTGAGGTGGTAGGATAAGGGTGAATGGTGGGAAAGGTCGACACTATATAACGAGGTATGAATAGATTATAGTATATGAGACAATAGATTATAGTATAATTATGAGACAATAGACTATAGTATATGAGACAATAGATTATAGTATGGGTGACCTGGATGGAAGAAATCGACACCTAGATGGGGATAAACGTCTTAAAATAGTTGGCTGAATGGGGCCGAATGGATACAAGCCAGAGAAAGAGAGAAAAGGATAGAAATAACAAAAAGCAGGTCACCCCCCTTAAGTTTACATAGTAGGCATAAACATACTCGAGGCGAATACATTTGCTACATAATTCTTAGGGTTTTCATTTACAAGTACATACAGAAAAGGTATAATTTAAGTTTATAATCAATATTCATATTTAATTATTCTGAGTTCTAGATACGAACAAAAAAACTCAGGATATGCAAGCCATTTCTATGCTTAACCCTTACACGCATTTATGACGCAGAGGTTGCCAGATTAGCAATAAGAAATAGAGTTCTCTCACTTTTATAATTACCTCTCCAAAATTAGTTTTCTACCCACATCTAACTCAAGACAACTGCAGAGGTTGAAGTAACTAAACTAATGGTTTCTAAATATCCCTGATTTTTTTTTTTTTTCTATATTCCAACTTACTTCCTCTCGGGCATAGGCTGAGAGCCTTAACATTCACCGCTTTACAATGAACAGTGAAGCCCGTGAGGTCTTGTTCCAGTCTAGGGAGTGAGACATGTGAAGCACGTAGAGTACAACGAGCACCTGCCATCTTGCCTTCACATGAGGCACGGTGCTCACTCATGGCCCGAAATGACCCCATCTCTGAAGCCACCTCGTTCCCGTGCTTCACTGTCTCACCCCCTACACTCGGACTCTCACACTTACACACACACAACGCCACCTGTTGAGCAGATAACTCACCAGGCATTGCACCCCTATAGCATATTTTGAATATGGGAATATTCATACAGTGCTATTTAATCAGGGAACAATGAGGGTATTTTATTGACGTTTCGGTGGGCTTGTGGTAATGCACTGATACTAGGTACAGCACAAATTCCATCCCAATAATATCTTCCCATTGATACATCGGGATTTGAACCCGGGACCTTTGGATTACCAGGCCAGTGGCAAGACCACTCCACCACACCTCCCCTAACAAAGGCTTTAAAGTATCTCCAATAGGCTCAGAATCGCGTCATATGCGTGAAAGGGTTAATCATGCCTATATAATTGTAAGTTTTAGTGACAACATTTAACCCAAGGATAATATCCAGGAAATGTTTACAGTACGACTTGTTTTAACTTTATCATACCACATCCACGCGATACTTTAGCTTTGTTCTTTCTTCCTATTTTCGCGTAGCAAATACATACGGAGAACGCAAAGATAAGTCGGTAGTGTCCGTGCCCTGACCCCAGTAGTTTAGCTTACCGTGTACAGTCGCGCTAATAAGTGATGGCTCGGCACCCAAGTATATTTTGATCAATAATTGGTAGCAGCAATATCTACACCTGATTGCTTCTTTTTCAGTGAGACATACCAACCTGTTCCTACACTTACTCACCCTATTCAACATCTGACAGACATGAATACAGCACAGAGCAAACCAAACGTAATGACAGCTGGGCCATGACTTATTAGCGCGACCGTACCCTGAGAGATCACCAGAGAGCTATATTCTATGCACTGTAAGTAGGCGAGAAATGATGATCTCTATCCTTTGTAACTCAAAAAGGGCTAGAGCAAATTGGCTGTAAATGTCCACATATATGGGAGGTTTTTAGTGCGTTTCCTAGACTTCCATC
Organism: Paralithodes platypus; assembly: GCA_032716605.1. Classification (NCBI taxonomy): domain Eukaryota; kingdom Metazoa; phylum Arthropoda; class Malacostraca; order Decapoda; family Lithodidae; genus Paralithodes; species Paralithodes platypus. The sequence goes on from CM064540.1 coordinate 4,804,781, forward strand.
AAGCTTGAAATTACACCCCCTTGACCCCCTTTCAAGATAAATTGGTACATTTTTCGGTAGAAAAATGTCCCGGCCGAAGGCCGATTCCTCTTAAATTGCAGGCTCGCTATCGCTCGCCAGGAAAAAATCGACACCTAAATGGGACGAAGGTCTTAAAAGTGACATAAATTGGGTGAAAGTTCTTAAAACCTCCAAACTAATGGGGCGAACGTCTTAAAATCTCAACAGCAATGGGGCTAAACATGAGGGAGAAGGGGGTAAAGAAATAAATCCCTTAAGTGGAAATCTCCCCTTAACTGACTCTTCCCAAATGGTAGAAATATTAGCTCGATTACTCTAGTCGTTTTTGAGTTACAGAGGTTAGAGGTCATGATGTTTCGCCTAATTACAGCGAATAGACTATAGTTGATTGTATGCAATATTTATGACCAGTTTGTACGTATGCAAAACAATATGCAAAACATAATATTTGTCAACTTAGTGTTTAAGATCTGTATGTGGTAACCCAGGTTCGAATCCCGGGAAGATCACATGCTTTAATTAATTTCATTTTGAGGTTTTTGGTATTGAGAGTGAAATTAATAAATTGGATTATTATTAAAACCTATTCTTATCTTATATACATGCAACAACAAATAACAAAAGACTATCGGAGTGGTATCATACAACTCGAAAACTATCACGATTTAGGGTTTCTTATTCACACATACTGCATATGGTTGATATAATTATAAATGTATTGGAACACTTAATTTTGTGTCTTCAAATGTCTGATACTGGGTTGTAACAAATAAACTGGTTAGCTACAAACACCAGTGTTATATGTGGGTGATGTACCAGTAGCCCCCACCAGTGTGATATGTGGGTGATGTACAAGTAGCTCCACCAGTGTTATATGTGGGTGATGTACAAGTAGCTCCACCAGTGTTATATGTGGGTGATGTACCAGTAGCTCCACCAGTGTTATATGTGGGTGATGTACAAGTAGCTCCACCAGTGTTATATGTGGGTGATGTACAAGTAGCTCCACCAGTGTTATATGTGGGTGATGTACCAGTAGCCCCCACCAGTGTTATATGTGGGTGATGTACCAGTAGCCTCCACCAGTGTTATATGTGGGTGATGTACAAGTAGCCTCCACCAGTGTTATATGTGGGTGATGTACAAGTAGTCCTCACCAGTGTTATATGTGGGTGATGTACAAGTAGCTCCACCAGTGTTATATGTGGGTGATGTACAAGTAGCTCCACCAGTGTTATATGTGGGTGATGTACCAGTAGCCCCCACCAGTGTTATATGTGGGTGATGTACCAGTAGCTCCACCAGTGTTATATGTGGGTGATGTACCAGTAGCTCCACCAGTGTTATATGTGGGTGATGTACCAGTAGCCTCCACCAGTGTTATATGTGGGTGATGTACCAGTAGTCCTCACCAGTGTGATATGTGGGTGATGTACCAGTAGCCTCCACCAGTACCAGTAGCCTCCACCAGTGTTATATGTGGGTGATGTACAAGTAGCTCCACCAGTGTTATATGTGGGTGATGTACCAGTAGTCCTCACCAGTGTTATATGTGGGTGATGTACAAGTAGCTCCACCAGTGTTATATGTGGGTGATGTAGCAGTAGCTCCACCAGTGTTATATGTGGGTGATGTACCAGTAGCTCCACCAGTGTTATATGTGGGTGATGTACCAGTAGCTCCACCAGTGTGATATGTGGGTGATGTACCAGTAGCTCCCACCAGTGTTATATGTGGGTGATGTACCAGTAGTCCTCACCAGTGTTATATGTGGGTGATGTACCAGTAGTCCTCACCAGTGTTATATGTGGGTGATGTACCAGTAGTCCTCACCAGTGTGATATGTGGGTGATGTACCAGTAGCCTCCACCAGTGTTATATGTGGGTGATGTACCAGTAGCCCCCACCAGTGTTATATGTGGGTGATGTACAAGTAGCCTCCACCAGTGTTATATGTGGGTGATGTACCAGTAGCCTCCACCAGTGTTATATGTGGGTGATGTACCAGTAGCCTCCACCAGTGTTATATGTGGGTGATGTACCAGTAGCCTCCACCAGTGTTATATGTGGGTGATGTACAAGTAGCTCCACCAGTGTTATATGTGGGTGATGTACAAGTAGCCTCCACCAGTGTTATATGTGGGTGATGTACCAGTAGCCTCCACCAGTGTTATATGTGGGTGATGTACCAGTAGCCCCCACCAGTGTGATATGTGGGTGATGTACAAGTAGCTCCACCAGTGTTATATGTGGGTGATGTACCAGTAGCCCCCACCAGTGTTATATTGAACATGGTCCGCGGTGATGCTGGGTGTACAAGTCAGTTACGGCTTTATGTGGGAATTTGTTACCGTCCGCTGCTGAATTTGGCCATGACTGTTGGGAGTTACGTCTGGGGGGTCATATACAATAGTGGACATTTGCATCTGACGCCGCTATCTCTCAAGTACGTGCAGCACGGAGAGACTTACGTGCTGGTCCATCCCTTTCGTGCCTTTCATCGTTCGTTAGATTCGTGAATTGAGGTGAATTATATATAGCTCGAATTGCAAGTGAATAAATATTGTATCTCTTCCAATTTCGGCATGAATAAACTCCTTGCCTGAGAAAAAAACAGCCTAAGGTAAATATAATAGTCTGGAAGTATCTAGAACAAAATAATAAGTCGTATTTTGTTTGAATGGAATATCTAAGAATGTTATGTAAGTTTCTAACTGAGATATGTCCTTGCTACGCTGAACAAAATTGTCTTATCGAAGTAAGAATGATATAATACTAGAGCACAGGGATGAAAAAGTTAAGGGGAGGTTTTTAGTTGATTCCCTAGACTTCCAAGCTTAAAATTACTCCCCCTTGACCCCCTTTCAAGATAAATTTGTAAATTTGTCGGTAGAAAAATGTCCCGTCCTAAGGACGGTTCCCCTTAAATTACAGGCTCGCTATCGCTCGCCAGGAAAAATTTGACACCTAAATGGCACGAATGGTCTTAAAATTGACAGAAATGGGGCGAGAGTTCTTAAAATTGCCAAAACTAATGGGGCAAACGTCTTCAAATCTCACAAGCAATGGCGCTAAACATGAGGTAGAAAGAGGTTCAGAAAAAATCCTCCAGGTGGAAATCTGCCCTTAAACATACAATTCGCCTTGGCCTCCCATCATCACACCGAGCGAAAAGAAAAGAGAAGAAGCGAGTTGGTTGCAGGGGTACACGAAGCGATGTAAACAAATACGTATACACAAGGGGCCATATTCTCAATGATGACTGATGTTGGGCGGTCCAGGGACGGCCGGAAAAGTGGGAGAGGGAGTTATGAGGAGCTAACCACAACCGCTGCCGTCATCAAAATAAGAGAAACTGAAGGGGGTTGGGGTGAGAAAGGGTTTAGCCTAGGTGGGGTTGGGGTGAGAAAGGGTTTAGCCTAGGTGGGGTTGGGGTGAGAAAGGGTTTAGCCTAGGTGGGGTTGGGGTGAGAAAGGGTTTAGCCTAGGTGGGGTTGGGGTGAGAAAGGGTTTAGCCTAGGTGGGGTTGGGGTGAGAAAGGGTTTAGCCTAGGTGGGGTTGGGGTGTGAAAGGGTTTAGCCTAGGTGGGGTTGGGGTGTGAAAGGGTTTAGCCTAGGTGGGGTTGGGGTGAGAAAGGGTTTAGCCTAGGTGGGGTTGGGGTGATAAAGGGTTTAGCCTAGGTAGGGTTGGGGTGAAAAAGGGTTTAGCCTAGGTGGGGTTGGGGTGAAAAAGGGTTTAGCCTAGGTGGGGTTGGGGTGATAAAGGGTTTAGCCTAGGTGGGGTTGGGGTGAAAAAGGGTTTAGCCTAGGTGGGGTTGGGGTGAGAAAGGGTTTAGCCTAGGTGGGGTTGGGGTGAGAAAGCAATAGCCTAGGTGGGATTGGGGTGAGGTAAGGGTTATCATAAGAGAGCTTGGGGTGAGGATGGGGTTAAAATATGAAGGCTTGGGGTGAGGGAAGGGTTAAAATAAGTGAGGTTGAGGTGAGGTAGAGGTTACAATAAGAACGTTTGGGGTGAGGGAGGGGTTAAAATAATTGAGGTTGAGGTGAGGTAGGAGTTACAGTATATTAGGTGAAGTAGGTGTGAGGGTGGGGTTATAATAGGTGAGGGAGGAGTACAAATTAGAAGGGTTGGGGTGAGGGTGGGGTTATACTAAGAGGGGTTGGGGTGAGGGAAGAGTTAAACTAAAAAGGGGTGGGGGTAAGAGAGGGGTTAAAATACGAGGGAGTGGGGGTATCCCTTACTCTTCAAAAATGCACAAATCAACCCTTCATCTTCTCTGGATATCCTTGGAGTTTCTTTTTCTTTTGACTTTTCCTGGAATGCAAATATTACCACACTTGCTAAAACAGCTTCCCAGAAGTTTGGTGTGGTCAATCGTCTCCGTGGGTTCTCTGCTCCCGCACAGCTACTTGCTATGTACAGGGGAACAGTGCGCCCATGTGAGTATTGTTCGCATGTGAGGGAACGTTCCACCCATACCGCACTTCACAAAAGGGTAGAGTCAAAATTATTTCGTCTCATCAATTGCCGACTTGCGAGTTTCGTTCTATAAGGAAGTTGGAGCTGTAGACATCGATATTTAACAGAATTACCAGCTAAAATACGGTCGTAGTACATTCATAAATACATAAAACCCAATTCAACATACCCTTTAGCCATCAGAAACTTACATTATTATTGTATTTCTGTTTAATATCGATGTTTACGGCTCCAACTTCCTTATAGAATGAAACTCGCAAGTGGTCAATTCACCTGTTCTTACTAATCCCCTATAATCTCTCTCTCTACGCACCGCATCTCTCTCACTCTTCTAGCGCTATTGCAAAAATCAATATTCGTCAGATCTTTCTCAGTGTATGCCTCCTCCTTTACCGATTTTCCCAACGGGGAGAAGGAGGTCTTATAAACAGAAATGATAATAGGGGTGAGGTGATAAAAAGACTAAATAAGATATATTTTGTAATCCTATATAAATACCTAACCTGATAACAAGGTGTGAGAGGAGTTTAAACACACACACACACACACACACACACACACACACACACACACACACACACACACACACTTGGGGTTGTGAAATATGTGAGGGGTCAAACTAAGAAAATGGGGTGAGAGGGGAAATGGGGTGAGGCAGGGGATACACAATAAAAGGAGAATGGGGATTAACCCTCTCCGACATATGACGCGATTTTGAGCCTATTGGGGATACTTTAAAGCCTTTGTTACCATCAGGGGTATTTAGAAACCTTTAGATTAGTTACTTCAACCTCTGCAGTGTCTTTTGAGTTAGCTGTGGGCAGAAAACTAATTTTGGAGAGGTAATTATAAGAGTGAGAGAACTATTTCTTATTGCTAATCTGGCAACCTCTGCGTCATAAATGCGTGAAAGGGTTAAGGTGAGTAAGGAGTTTAAATTAGGAGGCAAAGATGGACTGGACTCAATTAAGATAACAAGATACCAAGGGAATGGAGTAAGTAAGGCGTTTTTACAAGTAAGGGACAAAGGGAGGATGCAGTAAGTTAAAATAAGATACAAGTTGATGGGGGTAAATGAAGTGTTTAAGGGGAGATATCCACTTGAGGGATTATTTTCTTGGCCCCTTTCTCCCTCAAGTTTAGCCCACTGCTTTTGAGATTTTAAGACGTTTGCCCCATTATTTTGGAAATTTAAGAACTTTCGCCCCATTTCTGTCAATTTTAAGACCATTTGTGCCATTTAGGTGTCGATTTTATCCTGGCGAGCGATAGCGAGCCTGTAATTTAAGAGGAACCGGCCTTCGGCCGGGACATTTTTCTACCGAAAAATGTACACATTTATCTTGAAAGGAACTCAAGGGGGTGTAATTTTAAGCTTGATGGAGGTTTAGGGAACAAACTAAATACCTCCCCTTAAAGTAAGGGACAAAGATAACATAGTGTAAACTGAAACAAGATACGAAAGTGATGGGAAGAAGTAGGGTGTTAAAAGAATGGGGCCAAAGAGAGAGGATGGATGGAGTAAATACCAAATAAAAATAAGCTACAAGTTGATGGGGTCAGTGGTGTGTTTAATTAAAGGAAGGGAGGGACACAGAGAGAGAATGGTGTATATTCAAACAAGATACTAAAGGTGATGGGAGGGTAAGTGAGGCGTTGGTCACCTGTGTTTTTTTTTTTTATCTTTCTCTCCTTTTCTCTCTTTCTCTGGCTTGTATCCATTCGGCCCCATTCAGCCAACTGTTTTAAGACGTTTATCCCCATCCAGGTGTCGATTTCTTCCTGGCGAGCGATAGCGAGCCAACATTGTATGGAGAAATCCGGCTTCGCCGGAGAAATTTTTCTATCGAAAAATGTACAATTTAGCTTGCTGTCAAAACAAAACTATATACTGTATATGCTGGCTCACTACCGCTCATCAGGACAATATTGACACTTGGATGGGGGTAAACGTCTTAAAACAGTAGGCTGAATGGGGCCGAATGGATACAAGCCGAAGCGAGAGGGAGAGAAAGAGAAAAAAAGCGAGGTGGGCTCCCTTAAAGAAAGAGATACAAGAGGACTTGACAAAAATAGAATAAGAAGATACGAAGTGGATGGGGGGGGGGGTGGATGGGGGGGTGGATGGGGTGGTGTATGAGGGTTTTAAAAGGAGACAGAGGGTGGTGGGTAAAGGGAAGGCATAGGTAGGCCCCCTTCCCCTTGATAAACACCAACAAACAGGGTTGTGGACCATCCATCACCAGCCTGCAGGGTCTCTAGGCCGGCTTCACTTCTCTTTGGCCATATATGAGCCAGGCAGCAGAAAGGCCGCGGGTGTAGAGGCCGTCCTTGCCTCTACGGGCCAGGGGTAGGAACTTTGTAGTAAGAGAGATCGGCTTTTTTGTTTCCTTTGGGCGAGTTGTTGGTGGTGTAATTATCAAACAACAGAGTTTGTATATTTTTGATTATGTATAAAATGTATACCACAACAGCAAATTGTATATCCTGATGCAATATTGCCTAATGTTTATTGTGGGTGTGGATATGTATGTATGTTTATTGTGGGTGTGGATATGTATGTATGTTAGATGCTAATGACACCAGGGGGACCAATATGGCGAAAATTGGCCAATCTTTTACATTAGGGTCTAGTGAGGAGAACTCATACAGCCCAACAGCCCACCGCATAATGCTATGATAATGGAATGGACAGGGCGGTAATTACCACGGTAATAAAGGAACGGGGAATGCATTTTATGTTGGTCCGGCTCTTGGCTGGAGTGGCTGCCGCGGGGGCAAAGTTCTTCCCTGGCGATATTCCAGAGCAGTAGCTGGGGACCGTGGCCAGGGGGGTTGGGGGGTAATAATGGACGTCTCTCATATCCAATTTCGAGATAGATGGGCCAGTTCCTGATCTCACAATTAAGTATTTGGAGATAAACGTCAGCTGAACCTGAATTGCAACATGTAGCTTATTCCAGTAAAGGTAATAGTCTTGTTGGTCCGTATATTGAAACTAATAATAGGAATTAGTCCATAATGTATGTGGGTTACGTTCATGATCCCCCCGCAGCTGGTGAGGTGAGGGAGACTGGCCCTTGTGTCCGGTAGTACGAAGGTCAATTTTCCCGGTCTCTGGCGCAGGATTACCAAGTCTATGTGTCAAGTCAAGTGGTGGTGGAGGAGGTGGTAGTGGAGGGGGTGGTGATGCAAGTGGTAGTGGAGGAGGTGGAGGTGCTATTGGAAGAGGTGGCAGTGGAGGAGTTGGTGGAGGTGTTAGTGGAGTAGGTGGTGATAGTGGAGGTGGGAGTGGAGGCGGTGGTGGTTGAGGTGATAGAGGAGGTGGAGGTAGTGGTAGTGGAAGGAATGGTAGGGGAGGAGGTAATGGAGGTGGAGGAAAAGTTGGTGGTGATGGTAGTGGTGGCAGTGGTGATGGTGGTGGATGAAAAGTTAGTGGTTGTGGTAGTGAAGAAGGTGGTGGTAGTGGTGGCGGTGGTAGTGGTGGTGGATGAAAAGTTAGTGGTGGTGATAGTGTAGGAGGTGGTAGTGAAGAAGGTGGTGATAGTGGTGGAGGAAAAGTTGGTGGTGGTGGTGGTAGTGAAGAAGGTGGTGGTAGTGGTGGTGGATGAAAAGTTAGTGGTGGTGATAGTGTAGGTGGTAGTGAAGAAGGTGGTGATAGTGGTGGAGGAACAGATGGTGGTGGTAGTGGTGGCGGTGTTGGAGGCTACTGTTGGCGTTGACCAGTCGCCGGGCTCCGGGTGGCGCAGGCGTCCTTCGTTACGCTGACCTTAGTTCGATCCCCCCTAGGTAATATGTGGTCGGGTGACACAAAGCTGGGTGACAGCCCTCTCCTCCTAGATGCCTCACACCTCGCTTTCCTTATATCCATGTTCTTATACTTGCATACAGAGCTTCGATGGTCGCAACTCCTTATGACTGTCTTATCTTGAAAGCCGTAACTCTTACACTCACAATACTATAAACGCGCCTTAAGGGGAGGTATTTAGTTTGTTCCCTAGACCTCATCAAGCTTAAAATTACACCCCTTTGAGTCCCTTTCAAGATATATTTGTACATTTTTCGGTAGAAAATGTCCCGGCCAAAGGCCGGTTCCTCTTAAATTACAGGCTCGCTATCGCTCGCCAGGATAAAATTGACACCTGAATGGCACGAAAGGTCTTAATATGGGGTGAAAGTTCTTAACATCGCTAAATTAATGGGGCAAACGTTTTATAATATCAAAAGCAATGGGGCTAAACATGAGGGAGAAAGGGGTCAAGAAAATAATCCCTCAAGTGGAGATCTCCCCTTAACTGGGTTAGTAACTTGCTGCAATGAAAGCCTATTCTCCCCAAATACAGACAATCCGAGACCTAGAAAGCCATTAATAGCTGACAAACCCATTGTCTCTCACCAAAATGATATCATATTTTCCCCTTATCAATATCAGAACCCCAATTTTCTAAAACAAACAAAAGCTTCTCACAGCTCTTATTGCATCCTCACTTTCTGACTTTCATTAGTATTTTCCTCACCGTCGGGTTTTCTTCTTTTGTAAATATTCCCATGAATATGTGCTTACTTAAGGGGAGATTTTCACTTGAGGGACTTTTTTCTTGACCCCTTTCTCCCTCATGTCTAGCTCTCTAGCTCATGTCTAGCTCTCTTAAAATCTCAAAAGCAATGGGTGCTTTTGAGATTTTAAGACGTTTGCCCCATTAGTTTGGTGATTTTTAAGAATTTCCGCCCCATTCTGTAAATGTTAAGACCTTTCGTGCCATTTAGGTGTCGATTTTATCCAGGCGAGTGATAGCGAGCCTGTAATTTCAGAGTAATCGGCCTTCGGCCGGGACATTTTTCTACCGAAAAATGTACAAATTTATCTTGAAAGGGGGTCAAGGGGGTGAAATTTTAAGATTGCTGGAGGAGTAGGAAACAAACTAGAAACCTCCCCTTAAGCCTTTTATCATCACAAATGTTCGTTGCAGCCAAGTTACTCTCGCGACAAATTTATTATCAAAGACAAATCTTACTCACAAAGTATATTATCACACTGTCTTTTCCTCACAATATTAGTCATGTCCTCACTCTAAAATGATGTCCACACACCTGTATTTTTTCCACACGCCGCTACAATCTCAGCATATACAAATTGTGAGCATAGTATTGTAGCAAAGACCAATTATGACCAAGAAAGATAATAGACGAGTATTTCCATATACACCTACTAACACTATCACCTATCCTATTTCCATATACACCTACTTACACTACCACCTATCCTATTTCCATATACACCTACTTACACTACCACCTATCCTATTTCCATATACACCTACTTACACTATCACCTATCCTATTTCCATATACACCTACTTACACTATCACCTATCCTATTTCCATATACACCTACTAACACTACCACCTATCCTATTTCCATATACACCTACTTACACTATCACCTATCCTATTTCCATATACACCTACTTACACTATCACCTATGCTATTTCCATACACACCTACTTACTCTATCACCTATCCTATTTCCATATACACCTACTTACACTATCACCTATCCTATTTCCAGATACACCTACTTACACTATCACCTATCCTATTTCCATATATACCTACTTACACTATCACCTATCCTATTTCCAGATACACCTACTAACACTATCACCTATCCTATTTCCATATACACCTACTAACACTATCACCTATCCTATTTCCAGATACACCTACTAACAATATCACCTATCCTATTTCCATATACACCTACTAACACTACCACCTATCCTATTTCCATATACACCTACTAACACTATCACCTATCCTATTTCCATATACACCTACTAACACTACCACCTATCCTATTTTCATATACACCTACTAACACTATCACCTATCCTATTTCCATATACACCTACTTACACTACCACCTATCCTATTTCCATATACACCTACTAACACTACCACCTACCTATCCTATTTCCATATACACCTACTAACACTACCACCTATCCTATTTCCATATACACCTACTTACACTATCACCTATCCTATTTCCAGATACACCTACTTACACTACCACCTATCCTATTTCCATATACACCTACTTACACTATCACCTATCCTATTTCCATATACACCTACTTACTCTATCACCTATCCTATTTCCAGATACACCTACTTACACTATCACCTATCCTATTTCCATATACACCTACTTACACTATCACCTATCCTATTTCCAGATACACCTACTTACACTATCACCTATCCTATTTCCATATACACCTACTTAAACTATCACCTATCCTATTTCCAGATACACCTACTTAAACTATCACCTATCCTATTTCCAGATACACCTACTTACACTATCACCTATCCTATTTCCATATACACCTACTTACACTATCACCTATCCTATTTCCATATACACCTACTTACACTATCACCTATCCTATTTCCAGATACACCTACTTACACTATCACCTATCCTATTTCCATATACACCTACTACCACTATCACCTATCCTATTTCCAAATACACCTACTTACACTATCACCTATCCTATTTCCATATACACCTACTACCACTATCACCTATCCTATTTCCAAATACACCTACTTACACTATCACCTATCCTATTTCCATATACACCTACTACCACTATCGCCTATCCTATTTCCATATACACCTACTACCACTATCACCTATCCTATTTCCATATACACCTACTACCACTATCACCTATCCTATTTTTTCCTCTCTTTATTCCTTCTGATTACTAAACACTTTTACACAAAGCGTAATAAGCCTTATTGTGCATTGAAACCATTATGTAGTCAGTCTTCCGTATCTCACACACACACACACACACACACACACACACACACACACACACACACACACACACACACACACACACACACGTTATCTGTCAATTAATCAATCAATCAATCATGCAGTAAGTAAAAATAGATAAACAAATACATACATTATACATACCGGTATATATATATATATATATATATATTGGAATATAAACAATATACTGTATCTGTATACTGTACTGCATATACTGTAGTGTAGTGTAGTGTATGGCCTCATCTGGCAGGTCAGTATATACACTGTGTGATGTATGATAACAAGACCAGAACAGTGTAGTGTATGGCCTCATCTGGCAGGTCAGTATATACACTCTGTGATGTATGATAACAAGACCAGAACAGTGTAGTGTATGGCCTCATCTGGCAGGTCAGTATATACACACTGTGATGTATGATAACAAGACCAGAACAGTGTAGTGTATGGCCTCATCTGGCAGGTCAGTATATACACTCTGTGATGTATGATAACAAGACCAGAACAGTGTAGTGTATGGTCTCATCTGGCAGGTCAGTATATACACTCTGTGATGTATGATAACAAGACCAGAACAGTGTAGTGTATGGCCTCATCTGGCAGGTCAGTATATACACTCTGTGATGTATGATAACAAGACCAGAACAGTGTAGTGTATGGCCTCATCTGGCAGGTCAGTATATACACTCTGTGATGTATGATAACAAGACCAGAACAGTGTAGTGTATGGCCTCATCTGGCAGGTCAGTATATACACTCTGTGATGTATGATAACAAGACCAGATCAGTGTAGTGTATGGCCTCATCTGGCAGGTCAGTATATACACTCTGTGATGTATGATAACAAGACCAGAACAGTGTAGTGTATGGCCTCATCTGGCAGGTCAGAAAATGCAGACATTGTTTTCACGGGGACTAAAAGGATCACCAGGATTTTTGCAGCGTCTCAATACAATGAGCTTAAGGGGGGTGACCTGTTTTTGTTCTGTCCTTTTCTCTCTTTCTCTGGCTTGTATCCATTTGGCCCCATTCAGCCTACTGTTTTAAGACGATTATCCCCATCCAGGTGTCAATTTTTTAGTGGTGAGCGGTAGCGAGCCAGCATATTTTTTATTTTTGTTTGACAGCAGGCTAAATTTGTACATTTTTCGATAGAAAAAATGTCTCCGGCGAAGCCGGATTTCTTCATATATTGCTGGCTCGCTATCGCTCGCCAGGAAGAAATCGACACCTAGATGGGGAAAAACGTCTTAAAATAGTTGGCTGAATGGGGCCAAATGGATACAAGCCAGAGAAAGAGAGAAAAGGACAGAAATAACAAAAAGCAGGTCACCCCCCTTAACCCGCTCATTGTGAAAAAGTACTAAGTCTGTTTTTATTGTTCTTTCCTTCGCTCGCTTTCAAGTGTTATGAAAATACCGCTATTGTTAATGGGGGTTTAATTAATGACGGTAAGAAGCGGAGGATTTTTTTTTTTAAGTAGGGATAATTCTGTGAATAATTAACGCGAGCGGGTGAAGCAAAATAGTGTGGTGTATTAAGGGGAGATCTCCACTTGAGGGATTTTTTTCTTGACCCCTTTCTCCCTCATGTTTAGCCCCATTGCTTTTGATACTATAAAACGTTTGCCCCATTAGTTTAGCAATTTTAAGAACTTTCACCCCATATTAAGACCTTTCATGCCATTCAGGTGTCGATTTTATCCTGGCGAGCGATAGCGAGCCTGAAATTTAAGAGGAATCGGCCTTCGGCCGGGACATTTTTCTACCGAAAAATGTACAAATTTATCTTGAAAGGGACTCAAGGGGGTGTAATTTTAAGCTTGATGGAGGTCTAGGGAACAAACTAAATACCTCCCCTTAAGGGGGGTCACCGGCTTTTTTTATATTTTGCTAATTTTCTCTCTTTCCCTGCCTTGTAATCCATTCGGCCCCATTCAGCCAACTGTTTTAAGACGTTTATCCCCACCCAGGCGTCGATTTCTTCCTGGCGAGCGAAAGCGAGCCAGCATTGTTTGGAGAAATCCGGATTCACCGGAGAAATTTTTCTATCGAAAACTGTACAAATTTAGCTTGCTGTCAAAAAAAAAATATATATATATGCTGGCTCGCTACCGCTCGCCAGGAAAATATTGACACCTGGATGGGGGTAAACGTCTTTAAACAGTAGGCTGAATGGGGCCGAATGGATACAAGCCAAAAAGAGAGGGAGAGAAAGAGAACAAAAAAGTTTATGGGTCCCCTTAACGGTAGCGGGTGAAGCAATGAGTTTGGTGTATTAAAATATGACACGGCTCACATAAATAACCATTAAATAAATAACCATTAAATAAATAACCATTAAATAAATAACCGTTAAATAAATAACCATTACATAAATAACCGTTAAATAAATAACCGTTAAATAAATAACCATTACATAAATAACCGTTAAATAAATAACCGTTAAATAAATAACCATTAAATAAATAACCATTAAATAAATAACCATTAAATAAATAACCGTTAAATAAATAACCATTAAATAAATAACCATTAAATAAATAACCATTAAATAAATAACCGTTAAATAAATAACCATTAAATAAATAACCATTAAATAAATAACCGTTAAATAAATAACCATTAAATAAATAACCATTAAATAAATAACCATTAAATAAATAACCATTAAATAAATAACCATTAAATAAATAACCATTAAATAAATAACCATTAAATAAATAACCATTAAATAAATAACCATTAAATAAATAACTATTACATAAATAACCATTAAATTAATAACCAATAAATAAATGACCATTAAGGGGAGGTTTTTAGTGTGTTCCCTAGACTTCCATCAAGCTTGAAATTACACCCCCTTGACCCCCTTTCAAGATAAATTTGTACATTTTTTGGTAGAAAAATGTCCCGGCCGAAGGCCGGTTCCTCTTAAATAACAGGCTCGCTATCGCTCGCCATGAAAAATAGACACCTAAATGGCACGAAAGGTCTTAAAAATGACATAAATGGGATGAAAGTTCTTAAAATCGCCAAACTAATGGGGCGAACGTCTTAACATAAAAAAAAACCCAATGGGGCTAAACATGAGGGAGAAAGGGGTAAAGAAAAAAAAATCCTCAAGTGGAAATCTTCCCTTAAATAACAATTAAAATACCATCATGTGTTTTTCAGCTAATCTGCGACAACAAGCAAAGCAATAAACAAAGAACATAAATACCTTAAGGGAGCCCACCTCGCTTTTTGTTTCTCTTTCTCTCCGTCTCTCTCTTTGGCTTGTATCCATTCGGCCCCATTCAGCCTACTGTTTTAAGACGTTTACCCCCATCCAGGTGTCAATATTTTCCTGGCGAGCGGTAGCGAGCCAGCATATATGGTGACAGGTCAGTTGAACCAGTGCCACTTCAACCAGTGCCACTTTAACCAGTGCTAACTCAACCAGTGGCCATTTCAACCAGTGACCATTTTAACCAGTGACCATTTTAACCAGTAGGTTAGGTTAGGTTAGGTTAGGTTAGGTTAGGTTAGGTTAGGTTACTGGTTAAAATGGTCAATGGTTACTGGTTAAAATGGTCACTGGTTGAAATGGTCACTGGTTGAAGTGGTCACTGGTTGAAGTGGCCACTGGTTGAGTTAGCACTGGTTAAAGTGGCACTGGTTGAAGTGGCACTGGTTCAACTGACACGGAACCAACATATATGTATAATACTGATTTGGTCTTAACTTTGGTCGAGATACGGAACGTCATACTATTTCTTATTTCAAAGATAAAACACACATAACATGACACACATAACATGACACACACATAACATAAAACACACATAACATAAAACACACATAACATGAGGCAAATCTGTGTTATTGGATGGGTCGGAACTATGTATATACTTTCTCATCATTTCCGGAAAAATATCAAAATATGTCTCGTCCAGGGAGCTCCCGGCCAAGCTAACAAGCCAACATTTCAACAACGCCCGCAGGACAAGCTATTTTAAGAGGGGATGGGCGTATGTATTTGGTAGTTTATGTATAGTTTATGTAGAATTTATGTATAGTTTATGTAGAATTTATGTATAGTTTATGTAGAATTTATGTATAGTTTATGTAGAATTTACGTATAATTTACGTGTAATTTATGTATAATTTATGTATAGTTTACGTATAATTTATGTATAATTTATGTATAATTTATGTATAATTTACGTATAATTTACGTGTAATTTATGTATAGTTTATGTATAATTTTAAGGGGAGGTTTTTAGTGTGTTTCCAAGAGTTCCATCAATCTTGAAATTTCATCCCCTTGACCCCCTTTCAAGATAAATTTGTAAATTTTTCGGTAGAAAAATTTCCCGGCCGAAGGCCGGTTACTCTTAAATTACAGGCTCGCTATCGCTCGCCAGGATAAAATCGACACCTAAATTGCACGAAAGGTCTTAAAATTGACAGAATGGGGCGGAAATTCTTAAAATCACCAAACTAATGGGGCAAACGTCTTAAAATCTCAAAAACAATGGGACTAACCATGAGGGAGAAAGGGGTCAAGAAAAAAATCCCTCAAGTGGAGACCTCCCCTTAAAATATGTTTTTAGTTTCCTCCCTAGACCTCCATCAAACTTATAAAAACACCTGCCGAAGATCCTCCTTCAAGATAATTTTTGTACATATTTCGATAGAAAAATTTCCTGGTTCCTCTTAAATTACAGGCTCGGTAACGCTCGCCAGGAAAAAAACAGACAACTAAATTATACGAAAAGTCTTAATATTGACAAAGAAATGAGGCGAAAGGTCTTAAAATCGCCAAACTAATGGGCCGAATGTCTTAAAATTGGAAAACTAATGGGGCTAAACATGAGGAAGGAGGACCATAAAACCGACTCATCCCTCCTTAAGCAACCCAATTCAGACCATTCGTACACATGACAACACCGATAGTAGTCAACCGAGCATAATCTAACCTATTCTAATTTACCCCAACCTATTTCATATCTCTATTAATGTAACCAATCAGCAAAACATAAAGGACGTTGAAGTTATAACCTATTTCATATCTATATTAACCACTGCAGATCCCTCCTAAGCTGCATATACTATCGTCTAAATATAGCTATAATAAAAGATAACGCTCGTCGCTGGTACATACATACTGTACAACGGGTAAGAACTGGGTTGTCTTAAGATAAACCCGACGCCCGGAGGCCAGCTGAAGGCTCGCCGCGGCTCCGACATGCTCAGCTTTAGCAATAATATCGCCGTGATGAGCAGTGCATGTCTACTCTGTGTCCACGGCTAGATCATTTGCATAAACATTAGCATAAAACCGTACACCGGTCTTCTTCCCTCCGTCCGTTGGTGCCGTGCCAGACCCGCCAAATATATACGTTTTGTTTACATTTGGTCAGAAGGGGTGCCCGCAGCGGTGGATTAAGGGGAGATTTCCGCTTGAGGGACTTTTTTCTTGACCCCTTTCTCCCTCATGTCTAGCCCCATTGCTTTTGAGATTATAAGACGTTCGCCCCATTAGTTTGGCGATTTTAAGAATTTACGCCCCATTCTGTCAATATTAAGACCTTTCGTGCCATTTAGGTGTCGATTTTATCCTGGCGAGCGATAGCGAGCCTGTAATTTAAGAGTAACCGGCCTTCGGCCGGGAAATTTTTCTACAGAAAAATGTACAAATTTTCTTTAAAGGGGGTCAAGGGGGTGACATTTTTAAATTGCTGGAGGAGTAGGAAACAAACTAAAAACCTCCCCTTAACTACCTCAGTTTTGGCCCAAGTGAAGTGCTGGGGCTGCTTCTGGTGGTGCTGTGGAGGTGGAGTATGGTAGTGGTGGGGCTGCTGCTGGTAGTGCTGTGGAGGTGGAGTATGGTAGTGGTGGGGCTGCTTCTGGTGGTGCTGTGGTGGTGGAGTATGGTAGTGGTGGGGCTGCTTCTGGTAGTGCTGTGGTGGTGGAGTATGGTAGTGGTGGGGCTGCTTCTGGTGGTGCTGTGGTGGTGGAGTATGGTAGTGCTGGGGCTGCTTCTGGTGGTGCTGTGGTGGTGGAGTATGGTAGTGGTGGGGCTGCTTCTGGTGGTGCTGTGGTGGTGGAGTATGGTAGTGCTGGGGCTGCTTCTGGTGGTGCTGTGGTGGTGGAGTATGGTAGTGGTGGGGCTGCTTCTGGTAGTGCTGTGGTGGTGGAGTATGGTAGTGGTGGGGCTGCTTCTGGTGGTGCTGTGGTGGTGGAGTATGGTAGTGGTGGGGCTGCTTCTGGTGGTGCTGTGGTGGTGGAGTATGGTAGTGGTGGGGCTGCTTCTGGTGGTGCTGTGGAGGTGGAGTATGGTAGTGGTGGGGCTGCTTCTGGTGGTGCTGTGGTGGTGGAGTATGGTAGTGGTGGGGCTGCTTCTGGTAGTGCTGTGGTGGTGGAGTATGGTAGTGGTGGGGCTGCTTCTGGTGGTGCTGTGGTGGTGGAGTATGGTAGTGGTGGGGCTGCTTCTGGTGGTGCTGTGGTGGTGGAGTATGGTAGTGGTGGGGCTGCTTCTGGTGGTGGTGGTGGAGTATGGTAGTGGTGGGGCTGCTGCTGGTAGTGCTGTGGTGGTGGAGTATGGTAGTGGTGGGGCTGCTTCTGGTGGTGCTGTGGTGGTGGAGTATGGTAGTGGTGGGGCTGCTTCTGGTAGTGCTGTGGTGGTGGAGTATGGTAGTGGTGGGGCTGCTGCTGGTAGTGCTGTGGTGGTGGAGTATGGTAGTGGTGGGGCTGCTGCTGGTGGTGCTGTGGTGGTGGAGTATGGTAGTGGTGGGGCTGCTGCTGGTGGTGCTGTGGTGGTGGAGTATGGTAGTGCTGGGGCTGCTTCTGGTGGTGGTGTGGTGGTGGAGTATGGTAGTGGTGGGGCTGCTTCTGGTGGTGGTGCTGTGGTGGTGGAGTATGGTAGTGGTGGGGCTGCTTCTGGTGGTGGTGGTGTGGTGGTGGAGTATGGTAGTGGTGGGGCTGCTGGTGGTGGTGGTGTTGTTGCTTTCGTTATGGTCAAGTGGTGTTGGGTTGTGGAAGATTGAGTATGATGAGGGTTTGGGAGAGGGAGGAAGTCGAGGCTGAAAGTGTATGATGAGCTAAGGCGAGGCATTAGTCGTGCTTCAGTTTAAGGGGAGATTTTTAGTTTGTTCCCTATAGTTCCATCAAGCTTACGATTACATCCCCTAGACCCCCTTTCAAGAAAAATTTGTACATTTTTTGGTAGAAAAATGTCCAGGCTGAAAGCCGGTTCCTCTTAAATTACAGGCTCGCTATCGCTCGCCAGGATAAAATCGACACCTAAATGGCACGAAAGGTCTTAAAATGAACAGAAATGGGTTGAAAGTTTTTAAAATCGTCAAAATAATCGGGCAAACGTCTTAAAATTAGAAAAGCAATGGGGCTAAACATGAGGGAGAAAGGAGTCCAGAAAAAAATCCCTCAGGGGGAAAAATCTCCCCTTAAAAGGCTTCGAACTATCTCACAAACACCCTTTTTTACTACCACAGAACGACCTTGCTTAACCTGCACACAAAATCGTCTATATATGGCTAAGATAAACTACAAAAAGACGTCGCCGGTGTACGGAAGGGGTTAAGGTGAATCTATGCAAATGAATGGCTAAGGTGATTATGTTAATATCGTATGGTTAAGGATCGGTATTATGTCATGAGTATTGGACGAGATGAGAAAGGTTAACTGATGATATAGGTTCTATTGTTGTGTTCATTTGACTCATGCTTAAGGGGAGGTATTTAGTTTGTTCCCTAGACCTCCATCAACTTTAAAATTACACCCCCTTGAGTCCCTTTCAAGATAAATTTGTACATTTTTCGGTAGAAAAATTTCCCGGCCGAAGGCCGGATCCTTTTAAATTACAGGCTCGCTGTCGCTCGCCAGGATAAAATCGACACCTAAATAGCACGAAAGGTCTTAATTTTGGGGTGAAAGTTCTTAAAATCGCTAAACTAATGGGGCGAACATTTTATAATATCAAAATCAAAGGGCACACGAGGGAGAAAGGGGTCAAGAAAAAAATCCCTCAGGTGGAAATCTCCCCTTAATAAATACACCTGACAAATCTCGCTCCCTCCCCCCCCCCCCTCTCTCTCTCTGCTCTTCTTCTTTGCTATCCTTTCCTTCCACTGTACCTTACTCTCGGGTTAGCTATCGCTACTAGAATTAAGTCCTGACCACCTCGCTGGGATCGTAAGGTCTGTGGGGGGTCAGTGTAGCTATGTAAATCTATGTAAATCTCTCTCTCACACACACACACACACACACACACACACACACACACACACACATTCAGTTTTAACCCTCTCCCTCACACACATACATGGACAGTTATACGAGTTGGTTTATCTTTAAGGGAGCCCACCTCGCTTTTTTTCTCTCTTTCTTTACCTCTCTCTTTGGCTTGTATCCGTTCGGCCCCATTCAGCCTACTGTTTTAAGACGTTTACCTCCATCCAGGTGTCAATATTTTCCTGGCGAGCGGGAGCGAGCCAGCATATATATTTTTTTGTTTTGACAGCAAGCTAAATTTGTAAATTTTTCGATAGAAAAATGTCTCCGGCGAAGCCGGACTTCTCCATATAATGCTGGCTCGCTATCGCTCGCCAGGAAGAAATCGACACCTGGATGGGGATAAACGTCTTAAGACAGTTGGCTGAATGGGGCCGAATGGATACAAGCCATAAGGAGATAAAGAGAGAAAGATAAAAAAAAAAAAGCCGGTGACCCCCCCTTAATACATCCCCGTGCCACTGGGGCGAAAGTTAAAACTAGGGCAATTCGTAAGTAACAGAGAGAGAGAGAGAGAGAGAGAGAGAGAGAGAGAGAGAGAGAGAGAGAGAGAGAGAGAGAGAGAGAGAGAGAGAGAGAGAGAGAGAGAGAGAGAGAGAGAGAGAGAGAGAGGAGGAAACAGCGAGCGAAATTAGAAGAGAAAGAACGCTAGTAAAGGAATGTTATTATGAAAAATGGTAAAAAAACAAAAAAAAACACTGTCTCAATGGTGCAAAATGAGAATAAACAAGATATTGACGCGAGGTCGAAGCAAGATATGGAGCGAGTGCATATAATAATAATAATAATAATAATAATAATAATAATAATAATAATAATAATAATAATGGGAGGAGAAAAACACGACCGATGTAAGGATGAAACAATCTCCGCATTTAACAAAAAATACAAAAATGGAAATTAAAATACGAAGAATGAGAGAGTTATGCGAGGCTAGGTGAGTATCAAGCAATGTTAGGTATGACAAAGACGGAAAGACTATGATGAAACTATAAATGTAAGAATGACTAAATGTGTGTGTGTGAGAGAGAGAGAGAGTGAGAGAGAGAGAGAGTGTGTGTGAGAGCGAGACAGACAGACAGACAGAGAGAGAGAGAGAGAGAGTGCGTGTGAGAGAGAGAAAGAGAGAGAGAGTGCGTGTGAGAGAGAGAGAGAGAGAGTGCGTGTGAGAGAGAGAAAGAGAGAGAGAGAGTGGTTGTGAGTGTTTGTGAGTGTGTGAGTGCCGCGGGCGTCCTCTACTTCAAAACCAGCCTCAGAAGTCGGGGGGGGGGGGGGGGGGGGGTATGAGGGCCGCCCGAGTATTTCGCCTCGTGGTCCGTGAAACTACTAAAGCCGAATACCAAGTTGGACGCCCAGCCAATACATTCACTGGTAATTGACCGTTCTGAGCCCATAGTTCAAAACAAGTTGGTGTCCAGGAACAGGAAACACACGGAACAGGCAAGGAAAAGGAGGAGAGGACGTAGCTAAAGAAGGGAAGTAGGGATAACAGGAGATGAAGGGTTAACAAGAAAAACAGAGAATAACTAACATAAATTAGTCGAAACACACCACCAAACAAGGGAGAGGAGGAGAGGACGAAGGTAAAGAAGGGAAGAAGAGATACGACGGCATTAAGGGGAGGTTTTTAGTGTGTTTCCTAGACTTCCATCAAGCTTGAAATTACACCCCCTTGACCCCCTTTTAAGATAAATTTGTACATTTTTCGGTAGAAAAATGTCCCGGCCGAAGGCCGATTCCTCTTAAATTGCAGGCTCGCTATCGCTCGCCAGGAAAAAATCGACACCTAAATGGGACGAAAGGTCTTAAAAGTGACATAAATTGAGTGAAAGTTCTTAAAATCGCCAAACTAATGGGGCCAACGTCTTAAAATCTCAAAAGCAATGGGGCTAAGCATGAGGGAGAAGGGGGTAAAGAAAAAAATCCCTCAAGTGGAAATCTCCCCTTAAGAGAAGCAGCTAAAAAGAAAATAATAATAATAATAATATTATTAATAATAATAATAACAATAATAATAATATTAATAACATGAAAATAATAATAACAATAATAAACAATAATAATGATAATACAGTAATCAAATAATAATAATAATAATAATCATAATAATAACAATAATAACAATAATAATTACATAATTACAATAATAATAATAACAATAACGATAATAAAAATATAATAACAATCACAATAACAACATAATTAATAATAATAATAAAATCCATAACAATTAATATAATAATCCTAATAATAATAATAATAATAACAATAATAATAATAATAATAATAATAATAATAATAACAATAATAATAATACCGGTAATAATAATACATAAATCAAGACGCCAGAGTAGCCCCAGGAGAAAACTAGGAATCTTGGCTGACGCAGAAATGAAAATGGAACATGATGGGGAGTCGATGCAAGGAAAGCGACCATCGGCAGCGAGAAGAGGCAGGCGAGGAGAGGAGTGGAGAGAGAGCGAAATCACTCTTGGAAATAATAACACTCCAATCAATAGAGAACCGGAGATATTCTTGCACAAAGGCTCCAGGAAATGCCTCTGTTTGAAGGGCTCGGACCACGCATGCGCACCAGGCACTCATTCCGTCCAGCACGATAATGGGGAAAGTGGGAGGACAAAGGAGTACAAAGGAAATCAAGCAACAACAGGTCTAGTGACCCTTCTAGGCTGCTTGTCCTCCAAAACACTGAGGATCAAGTGTCCAAACAGTGGTTTAGAGTGGGTAAGGGAACATTGGAAAGGGAACTACTGCCCTGGAACTAATGTCCGTGGCAGGATAAGGAAGTTAGTAGGGGGCAGATGGGTTAGTAACTGAGGGGGGGATAAAATAAAGTTATCCATTTACAAACGCAGTCAGTCGCGGGTTTGATGCGAGATATTTGTCTAAGCGGAGTGTAAATGAATCAACGGTGCTGCAGTCTGGGAGGAGGGGTTGGGGGAGTGGGAGGAGGGGTTGGGAGAGGGGGTGCTCATTACAATAGATGCAAAGGGGTTGAAGGGGACAGGAAAGGAGAGTGGGAATGAGGGTTATTGCAAATAGTTGAAAGAGGAGTGGGGGTAGAGGAAAGCAGTGAGGGAGTGTGGGTGAGTCTGGAAGGCTTAGTGGGGATGAGGGTGATTACAGGTAGGTGAAAGGCAGTAGGGGTGAGGGAGGAAGTAACGAGGGTTGGGGATGCGGGGAAAGAGAGAAACCGTGAGGGAGTTAGCAAGAGGGTGTGGGGAAGTGATAGCAAGAGGGAGTGGGAGTGAGAGGGATTACTGGGTGACTGAGAAGGAGAGATGTGGAACGGGTGACAGGGAAAATTACAGAGGGAACCAGTGAGAGAGTTAGAGATTTCAAGGGTGAGTGGGAGTTAGGGAAGTTGCAAGGGACAACAGGACAACATCAACCCTTCACAATGAAAAAGCAACAACAACATTCCTGGAGGGCTCAGGGTAGGATAGGTCATACTTGGGAACCCCTGTCCCGCTTCCGCCAATGACACACAATATGGACAAGTTAAGGGGAAATTTCCACTTGAGGGATTTTTTTCTGGACCCCTTTCTCCCTCATGTTTAGCCCCATTGCTTTTGAGATTTTAAGAAGTTCGCCCTCGTAGTTTAGACATTTTAAGAAATTTTGCCCCATTTCTGTCAATTTTAAGACCTTTCGTGCCATAAAGGTGTCGATTTTTTCCTGGCGAGCGATAGCGAGCCTGTAATTTAAGAGCAATCGGCCTCCGGCCGGGAATTTTTTCCTACTGAAAAATGTACAAATTTATCTTGAAAGGGGGTCTAGGGGGTGTAATTGTAAGCTTGATGAAAACGTAGGGAACAAACTAAATACCTACCCTTAAAGCTCACGAACACCTACAACAGCAACACAATGCACTCAACACCTACAACAGCAACACAATGCACTCAACACCTACAACAGCAACACAATGCACTCAACACCTACAACAGCAACACAATGCACTCAACACCTACAACAGCAACACAATGCACTCAACACCTACAACAGCAACACAATGCACTCAACACCTACAACAGCAACACAATGCACTCGACACCTACAACAGCAACACAATGCACTCAACACCTACAACAGCAACACAATGCACTCAACACCTACAACAGCAACACAATGCACTCAACACCTACAACAGCAACACAATGCACTCAACACCTACAACAGCAACACAATGCACTCAACAAGAACAGCGCATCAATAAAGCATCATAGAATATAAACAAAATAAGAACGTGAAAACAGCAACAAAGACAGCAACAGCAACAACAACAAAAACAGCAACAAAAACAGCAACAGCAACAACAACAAAGACAGCAACAAAAACAGCCGCGCAACGACACTCAAAAACAGCAACAGCAACAACAACAATATGAAAAACGCCCAAAATTCCCGAAGACTCCCAAACTTGTCCGGCCGCTCCCCCCCCCCCCCCCCGCGCCGCCAATGACACACTATATTGAAAATGTGATGGAAATCCCTCAGGCAGCACATTTCGGGCCGGAGATTTACTAGCCTGCGGTGACCTGACCTCCGGCTGGGGTCAGTACGGATATTTACTGGTGGGGTCACTTGGAGGAAGGAGGGAAAGAGGGGAGGGAGGGGGGGGGGGGGGAATTGACGAGGGAGGAGCGGAGTACAAAGGAAAACGTGCCACACTTGATATATAAAACGTAAAATGTAACAAACTAAACCATATGCACTTTAAGGAAGCCCACCTCGCTTATTTTCTCTTTCTCTCCCTCTCTCTTTGGCTTGTATCCATTCGGCCCCATTTAGCCTACTGTTTTAAGACGATTACCCCCATCCAGGTACCAATATTTTCCTGGTGAGCGGTAGCGAGCCAGCATATATATATATTGTTGTTTTGACAGCAAGCTAAATTTGTACATATTTCGATAGAAACATTTCTCCGGCGAAGCCGGATTTCTCCATACAATACTGGCTCGCTATCGCTCGCCAGGAAAAAATCGACACCTGGATGGGGATAAACGTCTTAAAACAGTTGGCTGAATGGGGCCGAATGGATACAAGCCAGGGAAAGCCCCCCCCCCGGTGTATTATATAGGAGAATGACGGTGTAATCTGGTGTGAGTGTTTAGGAAGTGCAACAACGCCAGTCAGTAATCCTGCTTAGCCAAGGGGAGACGGAGGGCGATGTATAAGCCGGTATCACACGAGAGCCTTTATAGTCAACATTCGATGATCAACATTTTTCTGCCCAACACTTCTGGAATATGTTGCACTGGTATCGGAAACTAAACTGATGGTGGATGAACTTAGGTGACGGAAAAGCTTTAAATGTTAACCTCATACGCTGCCAGATCAGTGTTGAGGATAAATGTTGAGGGAAAATTCGCTCGTGTGATACCGGCTTAAGCTGTAGGAACCTGATACCCACACGACACCCACACGACAGCATAATGGGCAAGGTATACTGATTGAATTAAAGGGGGGTCACCGGCTTTTTTTTATCTTTCTCTCTTTCCCTGGCTTGTATCCATTCGGCCCCATTCAGCCAACTGTTTTAAGACGTTTACCCCCATCCAGGTGTCGATTTCTTCCTGGCGAGCGATAGCGAGCCAGCATTGTATGGAGAAATCCGGCTTCGCCGGACACATTTTTCTATTGAAAAATGTACAAATTTAGCTTGCTGCCAAAACAAAAATATATATATGCTGGCTCGCTACCGCTCGCCAGGAAAATATTGGCACCTGGATGGGGGAAAAAGTCTTAAAACAGTAGTATAGGCTGAATGGGGCCGAATGGATGCAAACCAAAGAGAGAGGGAGAAAAAAAAGCGAGGTGGGCTCCCTTTAATCTTTGCCATCACTTTTTGTCAGCATAATCGTTATTCCTCTCCCGTCATGTGTCCGTCAATGTGTCCCGTCATGTGTCCATCAATGTGTCTCGTCATGTGTCCGTCAATGTGTCCCGTCATGTGTCCGTCCGTCATGTGTCCGTCAATGTGTCCCGTCATGTGTCCGTCAATGTGTCCCGTCATGTGTCCATCAATGTGTCTCGTCATGTGTCCGTCAATGTGTCCCGTCATGTGTCCATCAATGTGTCCCGTCATGTGTCCATCAATGTGTCCCGTCATGTGTCTATCAATGTGTCCCGTCATGTGTCCATCAATGTGTCCCGTCATGTGTATTATGTATGTGGCTTTCGTTTCCAACTTTACTTTGCAATTTGTATCGAACTATTTTTCTAAACTGGTAATGTATTTTGTACGTGGCTGTCATTTCCATTTTGAAATATTAATATATGTTTATCATATTTCAATGGGGGTCATACACATCGCCTTGTTAGTTATTTAAGATTAATCAATTCGCAAATTCTGCATACAAAAATATAAATCCGACTCATTCAAGCTAATGGTTTGGTATAGTATGGTCTTCCTTAATTATTTCCAACATTAGCTGGCCTCCATAATTACGTCCATTGATAAGTTAAGGGGAGGCAGACCGTTTTTCTGGACCCCCTTCTCCCTAATGTTTAGCCCCACTAGTTTTGATATTATAAGACGTTCGGCCCATTAGTTCGGCGATTTTACCACCTTTCGCCCCATTTCGTTGTCAATTTGAAGACCTTTCGTGCCATTTAGGTGTCGATTTTTTCCTGGCGAGCAATAGCGAGCCTGCAATTTTAAGAGAAATCGGCCTTCGGTCGGGAAATTTTTCTACCGAAAAATGTACAAATTTATCTTGAAGGGGGGGGGGGGGTCTCAGGGGTGTTTTTCTAAGCTTGATGGAGGTCTAGGGAGGAAACTAACAAAAAATATATGAATACATGAATTAATAGACCAAACAAACGGTCAGTCTCCCCTTAATAACTGTAGACACGGACGTAATCTATCGTTTATACATTTTTACCGCAAATAATAACCAAGGGAGTGGTTTTCATCGCTCACCATATTATGCAGACTACATACTTTATAATGTTAACAGCATTGCACACATTGAATGCAACATAAAACATTTAGAGTTGATGAGGAGGAAGATAGACGGCAGAGAAAAGGGTTAGCATGGACCAATAATAATAATAATAATAATAATAATAATAATAATAATGATAATAAAAAACAACAAATAATATGTAGAAAGGCAAAACAAAGGGAAATATAGGAGTAACAATGACCGGCTATCCATCGTTTCGCTACTTTGATATAGCTACACATATACTGTATACTATAATTATAATCTTCACAGGAAAAAGAGAATTGTAAAGGGTTAGGATAACTTCTTTGGATTTATGCTCAAATGACCTGCCTATAAAGCCAATTATTTTGTTTGCCTTCTTAACAACTTCTGAACATTGTTGACTCGGTTTTAGGTTACTCGCTATTGTTACTCCCAGATCAGTTTCTCTGTTTACATTCTTAAGCTGAGTGCCATTCATCGAATAGTTTTCTTTCTCATTTAGGTATCCGACATGTAGTACTTTACATTTATCCGCATTGAAACTCATTTGCCAAATTTGGGCCCAACATGACAATTTATCTAGATTGTGTTGCATATCGTCAACTTGTTCTTTTGAGAGTACGCTATTTTGCAATTTTTGTATCGTCAGCAAATTTTGAGATTGTGCAGGTGAGACCCTCATCTATGTCGTTGATGTAAATTAGAAAGAGAATTGGTCCTAGTACCGATCCCTGGGGTACCCCGCTACTTACATTGGTCCATTTAGATGCCTTACCGTTTATGACTACCCTTTGCTTTCTGTTGCTGAGCCAATTTTCTATCCATTTCAACACACCGTCTTGTATTCCATGCGCTTTTAGTTTTAGCAGTAAACGTTTGTGGGGAACTTTGTCAAAGGCCTTTTGAAAATCAAGGTATATAATATCTACAGCTTTACTCTCATCGTAGAGGTTGAGGATATCGTGGAAGAAGTCTAAGAGGTTTGTTAAACAGGAACGTTTTTTACGAAAGCCGTGTTGAGTATCTTTAAGTATGTTATTTTCCTCTAAGTGATTTACGAGTCTGTCTCGTATGACCGTTTCTAGCATTTTACATACAACTGAGGTTAAGCTAATTGGACGATAGTTACTGGGTAGGGATTTGCTGCCTTTTTTTAATATCGGTGTTACGTTGGCTAGCTTCCACTGATCAGGCATAGTTCCAGACTGCAAGGATTTATTGAATAGTAATGTCAGTGGTTTGGAGAGCTCATTCTTAGCTTCCTTTAGAACTCTAGGCGAGATTGTATCAGGTCCTGGCGTTTTATTTACCTTGAGTTTATCTAAACAATTCAATACTTCTCTCTCTGTAACGGTGATATTGCTTAGAACATCTGAATTATCAATCTGAATCGGCGATGGTGTAGGGATATCACTGAGGTCTTCTGTTGTAAAAACTGATGCAAAGAAGGTATTGAGGGCATTACTCATTTGTACTTCGTCTTTGGTGTATTCTCCTTTTTCATCGACTAACGGTCCAACAGTTGAAGTAACTACTTTTTTTCTTTCTGATATAACTATAGAATTCTTTCGGGTTTGTTTTACTTTGATTCGCAATATGTAACTCTAAGGTCTTTTTACTTTGCTTAATTAACTTTTTGGCTTTGCGTCGTAGCTCTACAAATTTCACCCGTTCTTCATCATTTTGTGAGGATTTTAATCTATCATTAGCAAATTTTTTAGCAAGCAGGCAGTTTGAAATATCTTTATTCCACCATTTGGGCTTATTATTATGGCCTGGACGCCGTATTTTCGATGGTATGCAGTCTTGCACTGCTTTTAGGTAAGTGGTTTCGAATAACTTCCAAGATGTATTTATGTCGTTATTGTTAATTAAAAAGCTCCAGTCAGTTTCTTTAAACATAGCTCTAAGTTTATGGAAGTTTGCTTTCTTGAAATTAGGGACTTTTTCGATGCTACTATTTGGTTCGTTACTAGTAAACTTTAAAGTGAAAGTTATCGTACGATGGTCGCTGTTACTGAATTCATCACCAACATTCAAATTCTCTATCAATTCTTCTTTGTTGCAAGTACAATGTCAAGAACGTTATTACCACGGGTCGGCATTCGAACAAATTGATAAAGCGAACTCTCTTGCAAGTTCGTATACAAGTCATGTCCGGAGTGTGAAGTAAGAGTATCGCCCCACTTGGTCACAGGTAAATTAAAGTCACCAAAAATTACGGTATCTTGTGAGTTACTTACATCTGCAATTTGTTCGTAAATTTCTCGGTCAGTTTGCACTGATTGAGCTGGAGGTCTGTATATTAACGCAAGTATTATTTTTGTACCTTTATTATTCTTTATTAGCACAAAAGATGTGTCGACGTTCACAATTTGAGGTTTTGACACGAGGGTCGGGTTAAGACTTTCTTTGATATAAAATAAAAGAGAGATAAAAGAGAGAGAGAGAGAGAGAGAGAGAGAGAGAGAGAGAGAGAGAGAGAGAGAGAGAGAGAGAGTGTGTGTGAGAGAGAGAGTGAGAGTGAGTGAGAGTGAGAGTGAGTGAGAGTGAGAGTGAGAGAGAGAGAGAGAGAGAGAGAGAGAGAGAGAGCGGGGGGTGGGGGGAGGGGTATTGGGTGATGTGACTGGTCATTTAGTAGAAATAACATGGAGATGATCAGGAGGATAAAAATGAAAGCCAATCCAGCAGTAGACATAAACCGCAAACACAAATATTATGGAGGACAAAGGGCGAACGGTGTGATATGAACAGAAATATAATAAGAATAAGAATGAGCAGGTGGTGAATTCGAACATCAATGGCCGAAATAAATACAAAATATAAATGAAATAAAAGGGAACTTTAAAAAAAAAAAAAAAAAAAAAAAAAAAAGTATGAATGAAGGTGGTGGGGGGAAAGGGGGGGGGGGGTTTAGTGGCTACAAGGGGGTATAGGGAATTATAACTGAACACAAAGAATAATGACAAACAGGAATACCAACAGAAAACCATGAATGCATAAATGAGAACATTATGGAAACTTGCTTTACCAGATCATATAAATGGACAAAGACAATATCACACGAAACCTTCAACTTTTATCAGCATAGACAAATGTAATCAGCATCTCTCGTAAGTCTGAGACCTATGGTTCTAAAGGGCAATATCACAGACATGATCGTCACGGGCCAGCGTAGCTTTTTTCTTACAGCTACGCAACATTTCAGCTTATGAAGGGAATCATACAGGCAAGGGATTTTGAGTTAAATTTATATAATCGATCAGTGGGGTGATACAAATTAGATATATATATATAAGTGAGATAGCGACAATAAACTATGAAATAAAAAACTTTCTTAAGCACTTAAACATAGAGAAAATTAAATGATACCTAAATGTAATGTAGTATATTCCAAATCATCCCAAACAAAAACACCATTACACCGTTCAGCATGAGCAAATATTACGGAAATGTAAAAGCGTCCAGAATATTAAAGTTTGGAGCCCTCTTAAGGGGAGATTTCCACCTGGAGGATTTTTTTCTGGACCTCTTTCTCCTTCATGTTTAGCCCCATTGCTTTTGAGATTTTAAGACGTTCGCCCCATTAGTTTGGCGATTTTAAGAACCCTCGCCCCATTTCTGTCAATTTTAAGACCATTCGTGCCATTTAGGTGTCGATTTTTTCCTGGCGAGCGATAGCGAGCCCGTAATTTAAGGGGAATCGGCCGTCGGCCGGGCCATTTTTCTACCGAAAAATGTACAAATTTATATTGCAAGGGGGTCTAGGGGGAGTAATTTTAAGTTTGATGGAAGTCTAGGGAATCAACTCAAAACCTCCCCTTAAGCGACCCCTGGCATTATCATAAGTACCCAATATCGTACCTCTGGACTTTTGTAATACAGACGTAATGTATGTCAATAATACTATCAACACCAGATGCAATAATACTATCAACACCAGATGCAATAATACTATCAACACCAGATGCAATAGGAAATAACACAAAATAAAAATAGGCACAGTGGGAATCGGGCCTGAGCATAATAATAGTATATATAGATAGAGAGATAGAAGATTAATAATTCAGATGTCTATAATATAATTTACCCTTTATAGGTACCAGTATATTTAATGGTGATTAAACCCCATTAAATGTGTGTAATACAAGCAAAGGTATAGTATTGTCAAAGGGGAGGTTTTTAGTTTGATCCCTAGATATCCATCAAGCTTAAGATTATACCCCCTTGAGCCCCTTTCAAGATAAATTTGTACATTTTTCGGTAGGACAATGTCCCGGCTGAAAGCCGGTTCCTCTTAAATAACAGGCTCGCTATCGCTCGCCAGGATAAAATCGACACCTAAATGGCACAAAAGGTCTTAAATTTGACAGAAATGGGTCGAAAGTTCTTAAAATCGTCAAAATAATGGGCGAACGTCTTAAAATTAGAAAAGCAATGAGGCTAAACATGAGGGAGAAAGGAGTCAAGAAAAAAATCCCTTCAGTGGAAATCTCGCCTTAATTTGATTGGACTTACATTGATTATTTTGATAGTGTGCTGTAATGTATGATAGTGTGCTGTAATGTATATCTGATCACTATACGGGTCATATATGCAAAGCATGACCATACTGGCAACACTGATATAACCATTGAAACGTTACAGGAAGGTTGGAATGCATATCAGGGTATTAGAATGGGTTATATAGTTATCAAATTCCCAAAAACCCGTGCTACCCGAAAGTACAAGAGATGGAAGATTAATTCAGATGTCTATAATAATTTACCCTTTATAGGTACCAGTGTATTTAAAGGTGATAAACCCATTAAATATGTAATACTATGTTTGTACTGCGGGGTAGAAGTATCAAAATGTATCCTAAATATATATATATATATATATATATATGTATATATATATATATATATATATATATATAGTGTATAGTCTGAGCTGATTCCTCGCCGCCGACCCCTGCTGTCCACGCGAAATAAGGCCCAAGTCAATATTGTGGCGGAAGATGTCAATTTTATGCAAATGTTATGTCCATGTGCATTAGGGGCGGGGAAGCAGGCCAGGGTAAACAAAATACACAATCATTTTTAGCTCAGAGGATATTTGGAGGGAATAGAGGGCAGCTAGGGAGAGATAGGCACATAGAAATAGAAGGGGACACAATGGGAGAGTGGTAAGAGGATATTTGGAGGGAATAGAGGGCAGCTAGGGAGGTGCAGAGGGAGAGATAGGCACAGGGAAAGAGAAGGGGACACAATGGGAAAGTGGTAAGAAGAGACTATATATATAAATACGGTATATCATTAAGGGCAGATCTCCACTTGAGGGATTTTTTTCTTGACCCCTTCCTCCCTCATGTTTAGCCCCATTGATTTTGATATTATAAAACGTTTGCCCCATTAGTTTAGCGATTTAAAGAACTTTCACCCCATATTAAGACCTTTCGTGCCATTCAGGTGTCGATTTTATCCTGGCGAGCGATAGCGAGCCTGTAATTTAAGAGGAACCGGCCTTCGGCCGGGACATTTTTCTACCGAAAAATGTACAAATTTATCTTGAAAGGGCCTCAAGGGGGTGTAATTTTAAGCTTGATGGAGGTCTAGGGAACAAACTAAATACCTCCCCTTAACTATAGTCTATTTTTATCCAGCTCAGGGTAAATTGCCATGTTTCTATCTTGGTTACTCAGCTATAAGGTAGATTGTGTAGTGAAAGATGATGGTTATTCTGAAAACTTGGCATTAATACGACACACAGCCATAGTCGTTTCATATATTTCCATTAAGTAACGAGAAATCAGCTAATAAGAGATTCAATTTACGATCAGCTGGAAACAAATAGAGTCTGGTACAATTGCTGTGGGTATGAATGATAAATAGAGTATGGTACAATTGCTGTGGGTATGAATGATAAATAGAGTATGGTACAATTGCTGTGGGTATGAATGATAAATAGAGTATGGTACAATTGCTGTGGGTATGAATGACAAATAGAGTATGGTACAATTGCTGTGGGTATGAATGATAAATATAGTATGGTACAATTGCTGTGGGTATGAATGACAAATAGAGTATGGTACAATTGCTGTGGGTATGAATGATAAATAGAGTATGGTACAATTGCTGTGGGTATGAATGATAAATAGAGTATGGTACAATTGCTGTGGGTATGAATGATAAATAGAGTATGGTACAATTGCTGTGGGTATGAATGACAAATAGAGTATGGTACAATTGCTGTGGGTATGAATGATAAATATAGTATGGTACAATTGCTGTGGGTATGAATGACAAATAGAGTATGGTACAATTGCTGTGGGTATGAATGATAAATAGAGTATGGTACAATTGCTGTGGGTATGAATGATAAATAGAGTATGGTACAATTGCTGTGGGTATGAATGACAAATAGAGTATGGTACAATTGCTGTGGGTATGAATGATAAATATAGTATGGTACAATTGCTGTGGGTATGAATGACAAATAGAGTATGGTACAATTGCTGTGGGTATGAATGATAAATCGAGTATGGTACAATTGCTGTGGTATGAATGATAAATAGAGTATGGTACAATTGCTGTGGGTATGAATGACAAATAGAGTATGGTACAATTGCTGTGGGTATGAATGACAAATAGAGTATGGTACAATTGCTGTGGGTATGAATGATAAATAGAGTATGGTACAATTGCTGTGGGTATGAATGACAAATAGAGTATGGTACAATTGCTGTGGGTATGAATGACAAATAGAGTATGGTACAATTGCTGTGGGTATGAATGATAACTAGACCAAGAGTTAATGTAATAAATCGGAACAAATGCTAAATTGCGGTACACTAAAGTTAAGGGGAGGTTTAAGGGGAGGTTTAAGGGGAGGTTTTTAGTTTGGTCCCTAGATATCCTTCAAGCTTAAGATTACACCCCCTTGAGCCCCTTTCAAGATAAATTTGTACATTTTTCGGTAGAAAAATGTCCCGGCTGAAAGCCGGTTCCTCTTAAATTACAGGCTCGCTATCGCTCGCCAGGATAAAATCGACACCTAAATGGCACGAAAGGTTTCAAAATTGGCAGAAATGGGTTGAAAGTTCTTAAAATAGTCAAAATAATGGGGCAAACGTCTTAAAAATAGAAAAACAATGGGGCTAAACATGAGGGAGAAAGAAGTCAAGAAAAAAATCCCTCAAGTGGACATCTCCCCTTAATAATTACAGGAAGGCAAGTATTATTAAACGAAGATACCTTCAGGTGTTAGTAGAGTTACAATGAAACTATTAAGGGTAGGTATTTAGTTTGTTCCCTAGACCTCCATCAAGCTTAAAATTACACCCCCTTGAGTCCCTTTCAAGATAAATTTGTACATTTTTCGGTAGAAAAATGTCCCGGCCGAAGGCCGGTTCCTCTTAAATTACAGGCTCGCTATCGCTCGCCAGGATAAAATTGACACCTGAATGGCACGAAAGGTCTTAATATGGGGTGAAAGTTCTTAAAATCGCTAAACTAATGGGGCAAACGTTTTATAATATCAAAAGCAATGGGGCTAAACATGAGGGAGAAAGGGGTCAAGACAAAAATCCCTCAAGTGGAGACCTCCCCTTAAGCATCGAATACCACAACGACTTTATTGTTAAACTTGTTGGAAGGGTGTTAACATTTCAACATAAAAAGTAGCGTTTACTTATGAAGAAAAAAGTATTACCGGTACTCAATTTCATTCATCCGGTCAAAGTATGTTTTTCATGAAGATATGGTTTAGGAATGTAATGGTTATTGATATCACGATTTATACCGGTGTATATATATATGTATTATCAACGTAGTCAAGATGTGCATATGTGCGTACTAATGATATAATGAGGATGCATAAATATAATTAGAAAACCCAATATATTAGAATACAGTAGGTAGCGCCCACGAACATGACACTTATCTTGATCCCTGACCTCTCGGTAACTCAATAGGTCCTAGAGCAAACCGACTGTAAATATCCACACCTATTTCCTGGTGGACTCTTCCCAAATTATAGAAACGTCAGCCCAATTGCTTTCATCCATTTCGAGTTATTGTCAAGTTTGATGGCACTACCTACAGTATAGTTGTCCAGCCTCCAGTTACCGAAAGATCTGTTGCTCCTCCCCCCTCCCCTACCCTTCTTCCTGCCCCTCCTCCACCTCCACCTCCACCTCCACCCCCACCTCCACCTCCTAGCCAGGTTGCAACCGCCCCCCTCTTAATCAATTATGTTAACTACTCGTGTTGCACATGAATTTCAAATGCAATCAAGGGGCAAAAAACACGCCCGATTCTTCCAAAGCCCGGCTAGAAATGATCGGCGGAGCAAAGAAAGTGGAGGTGGGGAGGGAAAAAGTGGGTGGCCATAATGCACAGTACGTCTGGTATATAAGAGTGGGTATGAATCACGGGTGGTACTGAGAGAGCGAGGCGAGAGAGAGAGAGAGAGAGAGAGAGAGAGAGAGAGAGAGAGAGAGAGAGAGAGAGAGAGAGAGAGAGAGAGAGAGAGAGCGAGAGAGAGAGAGAGAGAGAGAGAGAGAGAGAGAGAGAGAGAGAGAGCGAGAGAGAGAGAGAGAGAGAGAGCGAGAGAGAGAGAGAGAGAGCGAGAGAGAGCGAGCGAGAGAGAGAGCGAGAGAGAGCGAGAGAGAGCGAGCGAGAGAGAGAGCGAGAGCGAGAGAGAGCGAGAGCGAGAGAGAGAGAGTCAGGGATATAAATATATATTGTTACATGCATCCTTTGATACGCCTAACATTCTTATCATACGGTACATAATATTAATAATTCCATACATACTTCGTCCTGCGGTGATTCTGGTTAACACACAAATCCCATACGTACCTGTGAAAGTTAAAAAACAAACGTTAGTATATTGCCTCACCTCTAATGATGACAAAGCATTCAACACCTCCAATTCTAACATTATACCCATTTCAAAATACAAATTAACTAGGTGGGAAAATAAGACGTGTGATAGCAAAAACCTTTACTGTGTATGCCAATATCATAACTACAACTGGAGGTAATAAATATCATCAATGGAAAATAAAAGAACACATTAACGTATCAGTGATAAAGAAAACGAGTTAAAAACGTATAAAGAAAACAAAATAATAAAAGTGTGAGGAAAATGGAGATAGAAAGGACAATCACAAGTTTAAGGGGAGGTTTCTAGTTTGTTTCCATAGACCTCCATCAAGCTTAAAATTACACCCCCTTGAGTCCCTTTCAAGATAAATTTGTACATTTTTCGGTAGAAAAATGTCCTGGCCAAAGGCCGGTTCCTCTTAAATTACAGGCTCGCTATCGCTCGCCAGGATAAAATCGACACCTGAATGGCACGAAAGGTCTTAATATGGGGTGAAAGTTTTTAAAATCGCTAAACTAATGGGGCAAACGTTTTATAATATCAACAGCAATGGGGCTAAACATGAGGGAGAAAGGGGTCAAGAAAAAAATCCCTGAAGTGGAGATCTCCCCTTAAAGAGCAAAATGGAGATGAAATTAACACGGAAAAGAACAGTAATCTGATAAAATTAGTCGAGAAAATAACAAAGCAAAACACGACACGTTCGAGAAAACCCAAATATATATAGAAGTGCAGTAGTGTTGGTGTTGTTTGGTGGTACAGTCGCGCTAATAAGTGATGTCTAGGCCCCAAGTATGTTTTGATCAATAATTGGTATCAGCAATTTTTGAGCTTCATTTCTTCATATCGAGTGAAATATACAAACACGTTCCTACACTTACCCACTCTATTCAACATCTGACAGCCGTTAATACAGCACAGAGCAAGCCAAACGTAATGACAGCTGGGACATGACTTATTAGCGCACCCACTCTATTCAACATCTGACAGACATTAATACAGCACAGAGCAAGCCAAACGTAATAACAGATGGGACATGACTTATTAGCGCGACCGTACACAACATACACTTGCCCCTGCGCCCAGACAAAGAGATGGCTAACCGAGTGCATTTAGGGGCCCGCCTTCATGAATAAATGCATTCCAAATGAATTACAGAAGCATAACTCGGCCAGAATTAATATTTTGATGCTAGGAGGCCAGGGGAGGTCAGCGGGGAGGGTTTGAGTGGAGTTGGGGAGTGGTGGAGAGAGGTGGTGGAGTGATGGAGCTGGGGAGTGGTGGGGAGTGATAGTGAGAGGTGGTGAGTGGTGAAGAGAGAAGGTGAAACTGGTGAGTGGTGGAGAGAGGTGGTGGAGAGAGATGATGGAGAGATGGTGAGTGGTCAAGAGAGATGGATTAAGGGAGTAATGGAGAGAGATGGTGGAGTTGGGGAGTGGTGGAGTTGGGGAGTGGTGGAGAGATGGTGGAGTTGGGGAGTGGTGGAGAGATGGGGAGTGATGGTGAAAGATGGTGGAGCTGGGGAGTGGTGGAGAGTGATGGTAGAGTGGGGGAGTGGAGACGCAGAGGGATGAAATGAAGGAGGATTTATAATAGCTAAAGATATTCAAGTGTCATACAAAGTAGAAAGATAGAACTCATAGCAAGAAGAAGTGGCGGGTTTTCCGGATTTACCGAGCTTATATAATGTGGAGACAAATCTATCAAACTTGCAGAATTATGTATAGTATATAAAACATATACACATACAGTACATATGGCATGTAGGAGGATGTATAGGGGAAGGCAAACATGACATAATGGCTGATAAGAAGCGAAGCCTGTATGAATAGTTGTTTTGACGGCACAGGGTAGGGAAGAACGTCTCTTCAAGAAATACTAACAATTGAGAGTTAAGGGGGTGGTCACAGGCCTTTTTTATCTTTCTCTCCCTCTCTCTTTGGCTTGTATTAAGGGGAGATCTCCACTTGAGGGATTTTTTTCTTGACCCCTTTCTCCCTCATGTTTAGCCCCATTGCTTTTGATATTATAAAACGTTTGCCCCATTAGTTTAGCGATTTTAAGAACTTTCACCCCATATTAAGACCTTTCGTGCAATTCAGGTGTCGATTTTATCCTGGCGAGCGATAGCGAGCCTGTAATTTAAGAGGAACCGGCCTTTGGCCGGGAAATTTTTCTACCGAAAAATTTACAAATTTATCTTGAAAGGGACTCAAGGGGGTGTAATTTTAAGCTTGATGGAGGCCTAGGGAACAAACTAAATACCTCCCCTTAATTCGGCCCCATTCAGCCTACTGTTTTAGGAAGTTTACCTCCATCTAAGTGTCAATATTTCCTTGGCGAGTGGTAGCGAGCCAGCATATATATATTTTGTTTTTCCAGCAAGCTAAATTTGTACATTTTTCGATAGAAAAATGTCCCCGGCGAAGCCGGATTTCTCCATACAATGCTAGCTCGCTATCACTCGCCAGAAAGAAATCAACACCTGGATGGGGATAAACGTCATAAAACAGTTGGCTGAATGGGGCCGAATGGATACAAGCCAGAGAAAGAGACAAAAGGAGAAAAAGAACAAAATTAACCGGTGACCCCCCCTTAAGGGAAACTTTGATCGATTAAAATGATGTGAACATGGAAGAGGAACTTATGTACACAGGAGAATTGAAAAGTAGGTGACAGCTACGCATTTCGAACAGATGAAAGGTGAAGACAGGATGTGAAAACATTATCTATACACGAAAAACAGTAGAGGAGACGAACGTACTAATAATGGAAAAGACGAAGAATGAAGGATAATGTACACGAAACTTTATAACCGAAAGACGAAGAAGGAAGGATAATGTACACGAAACTTTATGACCAAAAGACGAAGAATGAAGGATAATGTACACGAAACTTTATGACCGAAAGACGAAGAATGAAGGATAATGTACACGAAACTTTATGACCAAAAGACGAAGAATGAAGGATAATGTACACGAAACTTTATGACCGAAAGACGAAGAATGAAGGATAATGTACACGAAACTTTATGACCGAAAGACGAAGAATGAAGGATAATGTACACGAAACTTTATGACCGAAAGACGAAGAATGAAGGATAATGTACACGAAACTTTATGACCGAAAGACGAAGAATGAAGGATAATGTACACGAAACTTTATGACCGAAAGACGAAGAATGAAGGATAATGTACACGAAACTTTATGACCGAAAGACGAAGAATGAAGGATAATGTACACGAAACTTTATGACCGAAAGACGAAGAAGGAAGGATAATGTACACGAAACTTTATGACGAATCGTTGTACGTGTGTGATAGTATGGGTGAGAGCACATTAGAGTAGTATTTACGTTAAGGGAGCCCACCTCGCGTTTTTTGTCTTTCTCTCCCTTTCTCTTTGGCTTGTATCCATTCGGCCCCATTCAGCCTACTGTTTGAAGACGTTTACCCCCGTCCAGGTGTCAATATTTTCCTGGCGAGCGGTAGCGAGCCAGCATATATATATTTTTGTTTTGACAGCAAGCTAAATTTGGATACAAATGGATACAAGCCAGGGAAAGAGAGAAAAAGAGAGAAAGATAAAAAAGCCGGTGACCCCCCCTAAGGTTATGCATGCTGAAAGGAAGATTATATGGATTATCCTTTAAATAGCAGTATAATAACACTATCACTCAGCAACTTGCCCGGACCTCGCATTAACTTAATTATATGACAAATACTATGTAAAAGCTGATTAGGACTGTAATATATGTAATTTTCTTGAAACTTGATAATATAGACAAAATAAATAAATTATATAGGTACCATGTTTTTACTAAGAAGCCACAAATTCGGTCTGCAGCTGCTATGTGTAACTTAAGATACAATTAGACGTGTTCCAATATATAAAGAAAGGGCAGGGCGAAGTTCGTTTATGGGTAACTATGAATTTACGCAAACTATGTCAAATTACGTCCGTTGAGTTAATGATAGGCCATGTTCATAGGTCTATATAAATCAGACATTAGTTTATAAGAGTATAAGAGGTAATGACAATAACTGATAGCAAAGATAAAACAAGCACAAATATCTAGCAACCATCACGTAAAGAAGCCCCTTCAACTCCGTGTGCCCAGGCATTTTGGCTCGAACGTCCCTTGATTTCGGCCCTGTCACTCTTTCAACTATGGGGGAGGCAATCGCTATAGGCAGTTCTGCCTTTTGCCTCCCTCACTCACATAGAAAAACAACAAATATCTCTCACACTTTTGTTTTCTTCTCTATGTATGTATTTCCCTTTTCAATCCTCACATATATATATATATATCCGTACTATCATCCAAACATATCCATAGCAGTTGTGCCAGGATTGAGCCGTAATGTATGTGTGGTCAGTGTGCTTACATAGCTGCATGTATCTCCCCTTTTAATAATCCGAAAGTACAAACAGATGATAGCATACAATAATGACAAGGTATTGACAAGATAATGTACTACACGCGTTTCAACATGGACACACACACACACACACACACACACACACACACACACACACACACACACACACACTACACGTATTCCATCAGTAGCACGACAGGGCAGTGCACAGGCAAAAAATATAAAGGGAAATTCAATAAACATCAATAAATATCAATAAAACCGTGAACAGGGGTATAGTGATGAAATCTATCCCTCCCGCCCTAACCCCCCCTCCCACCCCCACACACACATAAGAACACACACACATATACAAACAACAACAACACTATACAATTCCACAGACAGACAGACACACATGGGGGGAGACAACTATAAATAAATATAATAGATGAAAACAAAAACTAATAAAAAACACCGGCGCGGCAATAAAAGCGCGGGAAAAATAACGAGACAAAAAAGCGCGGGAAAAATAACGAGACGAAAAACAAAAAATGAGAGAATAAACCAAAAGTGAATCAGCAACAACGATCAACCAATATGGCAGCGTATTTTGCCCTTTCTGCAATAACTCGTGTAATGGGGGAGGGGGGCCGGACGGACACACACACACATTAAGGGAGCCCACCTAGCTTTTTTTCTCTTTCTCTCCCTCTCTCATTGGCTTTTATCCATTCGGCCCCATTCAGCCTACTGTTTTAAGATGTTTACCCCCATCCAGGTATCCACATTTTCCTGGCGAGCGGTAGCGAGCCAGCATATATATATTTTTGTCTTGAAAGCAAGCTAAATTTGTACATTTTTCGATAGCAAAATGTCTCCGGCGATGCCGGATTTCTCCATACAATACTGGCTCGCTATCGCTCGCCAGGAATAAATCGACACCTGGATGGGGATAAACGTCTTAAAACAGTTGGCTGAATGGGGCCGAATGGATACAAGCCAGGGAAAGAGAGAAAAGGAGAGGAAGCTAAAACAAGCCGGTGACCCCCCTTAATGTACGTGTATATGTGTATGTGTGTGTATGTGTGTGTAAACAACAAACCCACGCATACCCAAATACATACATTCATGCACCGATGTAAGTCAATGGCAGAAAACGGCCCACATAAAAAACGGGATGGATATAAAAAACGGGCTGGATATAAAAAACGGGGTGGATATAAAAAAACGGGCTGGATATAAAAAACGGGGTGGATATAAAAAACGGGCTGGATATACTGGATATAAAAAACGGGCTGGATATAAAAAACGGGCTGGATATAAAAAACGGGCTGGATATAAAAAACGGGCTGGATATAAAAAACGGGCTGGATATAAAAAACGGGCTGGATATAAAAAACGGGCTGGATATATATATTAGGCATAAGCTAACAGAAGGTCAACGAATTGTAAACTCCCATACAGTATAATTATTGATATATCCGCGCGGCGCTAATCAAGCTAACTGGGTTTTATATATTATTGTTGATCCCTGACGCGGCCGACAACAACATGCAAGGACGCGCGCATGGTAGGCACAGGGAGAGAGTGAGTGAGAGAGGGGTGGAAGTGAGGATAATAATAATAATAATAATAATAATAAACGGTTTATTAAAGAATGGCAGCCTCATGAGCTGAAAATACACATTTTACAATTTAGTGGATGAACATGAGATGTACAGATATGAAAATGGTAAGCTCAGTTTACAATGGGTGAGTATAATATACTTTACATTAAAAAAATAAATTAATACAATAATTATGCTAGTGCAAAATACAAATTATCATAAATTAACCATGAGAGTAAGTGATTTACAGTGCATATACAGTACACATTTATTTTACTTATATATATATATATATATACAGAACATACATATATACACATACATACGCATATACTGTATATACATACATATATAAGAACATAAGAACATGCGTGTCAATAAATGATAAAGAGGCAAATAGAAGTAAGAGAGAGAGAGAGAGAGAGAGAGAGAGAGAGAGAGAGAGAGAGAGAGAGAGAGAGAGAGGGGGGGGGAGAGGGATGGGGCAGGAAAAAGTGAGCATGGATACAGATAAATGATAAAGAGGCAGAGAGAGAGAGAGAGAGAGAGAGAGAGAGAGAGAGAGAGAGAGAGAGAGAGAGAGAGAGAGATGGGGCAGGAAAAAGTGAGCATGGATACAGATAAATGATAAAGAGGCAGAGAGAGAGAGAGACAGAGAGAGAGAGAGAGAGGGGTGTCAAGGCGCAAGGACCGATATGTAAAAAAAGGCTAGTGAGAAGTCTTAATTGGTAACCAACAATTGCAAACACACACACACACACACACACGTGATTAACCCGTTCAGTACCGATGACGTCCTTTGCATTATATTCTGGCAACTAATGGACGATTATATTTAGCTTAGGAAGGGCCTTTAAGGGGAGGTATTTAGTTTGTTCCCTACTTTTTCATCAACCTTAAAATTACATCCCCTTGACCCCCTTTCAAGATAAATTTGTACATTTTTCGGTAGAAAAATGTCCCGGAGGCCGGTTGCTCTTAAATTACAGGCTCGCTATCGCTCGCCAGGAAAAATCGACACCTTAACGGCACGAAAGGTCTTAAAATTGACAGAAATGGGGCAAAATGTCTTAAAATATCCAAACTACCAGGGCGAAGGTCTTAAAATCTCAAAAGCAATGGGGCTAAACATGAGGGAGAAAGGGGTGCAGAAAAAAATCCCTCAAGTGGATATCTCCCCTTAACAATTATAAGGCTACAGACAATCTCGTGTAATCCTTTGAGCTACCACAGATCCTTCCTAAGCTGAAACAAATGGTCTAATAAGTGTCCAGAATACGATGAAAAGGACTTCACCGGTACAGAAAGGGTTAAGAGGAGGACGACAAGGGGTTGAAGGGGTTAATAGAAGGGTAACAATACTAGAGCGAAGCGGTGAATGGCATACTACACAAATATGATAAACAGTATGTTCATATGGTAAACAATACAAACATACAACAAGATGCAGATCATTTGAAATATTATAAAGAATAAGAGAAAGTAAATTAAGAACATATTACAAAAAAAAAACCGATTATCACCAAAAATATATAAACCTGTTTATCCACATTGGGTATAAGGAGGTACAGGTAAAAGAGAGGGTGGAAAAGGGGAAGAGAGGGTAAAAATGTACTTGAAAAAACTAGGGAAAAAAAAACTGGACATGAAAAATCAGTAGAAAAATTAAGTAGTGGAAAGAGAGGAATGCATTTGTTGTAAAATTAAATGAAAATAGCTTAGCTGATAATAGGGAATGATAATAGCTTAGCTGATAATAGGGAATGATAATAGCTTAGCTGATAATAAGGAATGATAATAGGGAATGATAATAGCTTAGCTGATAATAAGGAATGAACATGAACTGTAATATTGAATAGAGAAACGAAAGGGAAAATATAAACGTACAGAATATTCAAATAATGTTCCGTTCAAATGAAACCCCAAGGGGGAATGCGATTAAGTACTGATGACTAAAAAGCAATATATGAATAGAAGGCTCTGAAAGGAGGATTATATACTGCATAATATATATATATATAAATATATATATATATATATATATATATATATATATATATATATATATATATATATATATACAGTATATATATAGTATTCTGTCCAATTATCTAACCCAAGAGTGAAATATTATACCACAAGCTATACCATCCAAGAACCTTTAATACCTACACCAGTACCACAGTCATATATGCCACTACCATACAACAAACCTAAATAAATGACTGCGACCACAAACACCCTTTTTCTCCCTCTCTCTTTGGTTTGTATGATCCATTCGGCTCCATTCAGCCTACTGTTTTAAGACGTTTACCCCCATCCAGGTGTCAATATTTTCCTGACGAGCGGTAGCGAGCCAGCATATATATATATTATTGTTTTGACAGCAAGCTAAATTTGTACATTTTAGCCGGATTTCTCCATACAATGCTGGCTTGCTATCGCTCGCCAGGAAGAAATCGACACCTGGATGGGGATAAACGTCTTAAATCAGTTGGCTGAATGGGGCCGAATGGATACAAACCAGGTAAAGAGAGAAAAGGAGAGAAAGATTTAAAAAAAAACGGTGTACCCCCTTAAAACCAAATCATTACCAAGATCACTACCAATAAATATCGATCACATCAAACACTCGGGTCTACAATCATACATAACACTACAACCATCACCACCGTATTATGATTATTATTATTATTAAATACAGACAACAATCGTCACGCTTTCCACCACAAACAATAAGAAAACTATTCCAACAACCAACAAAAACCAAAGGC
Organism: Paralithodes platypus; assembly: GCA_032716605.1. NCBI lineage: Eukaryota > Metazoa > Arthropoda > Malacostraca > Decapoda > Lithodidae > Paralithodes > Paralithodes platypus. The sequence goes on from CM064540.1 coordinate 4,849,008, forward strand.
CAAGATGCTCACCAAACAGTCAACCTGTTGAACTAACCACGACCAAATCCCCACCATCTTAAGAGGAGATCTGCACTCGAGGGATTTTTTTTCTTGACCCCTTTCTCCCTCATGTTTAGCCCCATTGCTTTTGATATTATAAAACGTTTGCCCGATTAGTTTAGCAATTTTAAGAACTTTCACCCCATATTAAGACCTTTCGTGCAATTCAGGTGTCGATTTTATCCTGGCGAGCGATAGCGAGCCTGTAATTTAAGACATTTTTCTACCGAAAAATGTACAAATTTATCTTGAAAGGGACTAAAGGGGGAGTAATTTTAAGCTTGATGGAGGTCTAGGGAACAAACTAAATACCTTCCCTTAACACTTGACCTATTACAATCACCATATCCACCACCACGAACACAACAACTCCTTCCACATCTACCAGCAGCAAATAGACCTCCACCAAAAGTATCACTACTTCCAAATAAATAACTGTTAGTCAACAGCAATCACCATAAATAACTATTAGTCAACAGCAATCACCATGAATAACTATTAGTCAACAGCAATCACCATGAATAACTATTAGTCAACAGCAATCACCATGAATAACTATTAGTCAACAGCAATCACCATGAATAACTATTAGTCAACAGCAATCACCATGAATAACTATTAGTCAACAGCAATCACCATGAATAACTATTAGTCAACAGCAATCACCATGAATAACTATTAGTCAACAGCAATCACCATGAATTCCAAACGTTAATATAATCCTTATCAAAACCACAAACCCACCTAATCAAATCACACACAAATCACGAACTCCACTTACATATATCTTACTTCAACCACCTACCTATTGCAATAACTAAATCACTAGCAACAAACACCATCACGTCAATAACAACTAAGCATGGACAATCACCACAACTACTACCACACACACACTCCACCAACTTACTGGAATCACCAACATCTTTACACAAACTCCACTTACATACATCTTGCTTCAACCACCAACCTATTGCAATCACTAAATCACTTGCAACAAACACCATCACGTCAATAACAACTAAGCATCAACAATCACCACAACTACCACCACACACCCACACACACACCACCAGCACATCAACACCAAACCTTACAATCCTCCGCACCAATACATCCAAGGAGTGACCTGCAACCAGCGCCTCTACAATTATCTGGGAATATCCTGTTTCCCGTCGAAGCCTTAATAAGATACTGTACCTGCAGCGGCGAGAGAGAGAGAGAGAGAGTGAGAGTGAGTGGCCTTGGGCGTGACCAACCTACCGATACATTTTGGCTGTTGATTTCTGCGGTGGTGGTAGTGGTGAAATTCTCCCTACCAGTAAATGCCTACAGTGGCCGATAGAGGCGCTGAACGCAAGGTTTACCGCGGTGCATTGTGGGAAATGGGCGACATCGCGGAGCTATCCACCCTCCCTCTCCTTCAACAATTCTATAATATATGCAGTTAGTCGAAATTTCTGTAGCTGACACATACTTTGGTCTATGCATACTGTTGTTTTATATATTTTAAAATCACCCACATTCATAAATAACGTATATTTACAATACAAAGTCAGCAGGTATTTTCCCGCCAATTTTGTTACGATAATTAATCAGCTTATAATTATGTTTGTAGTCATTATCAGCTGCATGTGGACTTTCCCTTTATTACTATACTGTATAAGCACTTAGTGTAGTTGTATACTGTATAATAAAAACGTGCAGAATCACACAAAAATTGAGATAAGCTGTGCATATCCTAGGTGTTGGGTAGAGTGATGTCTACGGTCGTAGCTCTGGCGCTAGTTCAGAAGCGTCCACCAGAGGTCTCAAGGAATTGTTGGTAGGGAGAATTGGGGATGATAGTAGAAATGAGTAGTCGAGATGAAGTGAGAGAGTAGAAATGAGTAATAGATGGGTAGTACACACGAGTAGTAAAGATGGGGGGAGTGCTTACAGATGAGTAGTTGTGGTGGCTAAGATATATTGCAGAAGGAAGTACGTGTAGAGCTGAGGGTAGAGTAAAATGATTAGGGGTGGTGGTGATGGCTGAGGTAATGGAGATGAGGAAGATAGTGGAAATGAATAGTCTTGTGTTGTTGTTGTTTCTCCCCAGGTTGTCTGACCGAACAGCCCCAAGGTCCCGAGCAAGGCCAAGGCCATTACCAAGCGCCCCCACAGAACCCTCCCAGCTTTACCACTAAGAAAACCCAGAAGACCAAAGCCACTCCCAGGCGAGGGGCTGAGGAGGGTGCAGAAACGCCCGTGACACCAAAGCTCCACCCAGCGCCCTGTACCCCTTAACAGTCTTGTGTTGGTGGTACTAGGGCTGAAGGTGGTAGTGTGGTAGGAAAAACAACAGTGTGGGTGTGATGAGGATGGTGGTGGTTGATTGGCAGATGTACTAAGTGTTGGTAATGGTCGAGAGAACGAGGAATCACAGTGATGATAGTGGTTATATTGACGACATTAAAACAAGGAGTAAAGTGATTATGGTTTGTACTTGTGGGGTAGAGGTGTTGATAGTGCTGATGGACGTGTGGCTAATCGTATTGGTGTTGGTCAAAATTAGAATACAGAAACAAAGGATGGGATGATTATAAACGAAGGGAACAGTCTAATGTGGATGGTGTCGACGTGACGTGATAATAGGGCTAACAGTGAGTGTGGTTGAAGTGGAAATTATCCTAGGAATATAGGCGAAACTGAGTTTGGGAACAGATGATGGGTACGACTGTGTAGATACGGTATATACCCCATTCAGCACCGGTGACATCATTTTCATTATATTATGGCAACTATTAGATGATTTTACTCAGCTTAAGAAGGACGTCTACCAACTAAAAGGGTACAGACTATCTCAATTAATCTTTCTAGACACCATGTATCCTTCTTGATCTTAATAAAATCGTCTAAATGTAGCTGAAATCAAGTAAAGAAAGACGTCACTGGTACTCGAAGGGGTACAGGAATATGTACTCAAATATTACATGAGCTTATCAAATGTAGTGCCTTTAAATGTATATGTTGACCAGGTTAAAAGGAACTACGAAATGTTGACAGAATGAATCCAAACACCACTTGTGGAGCTCTCTCTCTCTCTCTGTGTCTGTGTGTGTGTGTGTCTCTCTCTCTCTCTCTCTCTCTCTCTCTCTCTCTCTCTCTCTCTCTCTCTCTCATTATTACATAGCGTTGACTGGCTAATAGGGTAAATGCAACTAAAACAAATAAATAACCGGAATGGTTTAACCTTACTAGCTAGAGCTGTCTTATTCTAGATGTATATTTAATATATATTAACAACATTGGTGAGAGTCTCACAAACACGAACTCAATATTTAGCCATGGTAATATAGAAGCCAGCAAGGTTTTCACATTCGATAACTCCCCTATAGAAATACTATAATACCTTCTCGTCTAAATTAGTCAACGTGTTTCCTACTCAATGGAATGGTTAGCTTTTAGTGAAAAAATGCCATATGGTGTAAATTACTACATAGTTCACTAATACAAATTACTACATAGTTCACTAATACAAATTACTACATAGTTCACTAATACAAATTACTACATAGTTCACTAATACAAATTACTACATAGTTCACTAATACAAATTACTACATAGTTCACTAATACAAATAACTAGTTCACTAATACAAATTACTACATAGTTCACTAATACAAATTACTACATAGTTCACTAATACAAATAATATAGACACGGTACAAATATTGCTCCCTATATGACAAGCAGCCTCGTGAGGATCTGTCGTTGTGTGCTGTCCTTATCAACCCTTTGTTATTCTTTGATACACTGCTGATAAGTGAATCGCCACTCTTATCAACACACACATTCAAATTTAATGTGTCTGAGTTAACGTTCGTGCAAAATTACGAACTAGTAAACACAAACAAACTATAGTCTATTCACTGTAAGCGAAAAATCATGACCTTTATCCTCTGTAACTCAAAAACGTCTAGGGTAATCGAGCTAATATGTTTAGCATTTGGGAAGAGTCAGTCAAGGAATAGATGTGGAAATTTACAGCCAATTTGCTCTAGCCCGTTTTGAGTTACAGAGGATAAAGGTCATGATTTTTCGCCTACTTACTGCGAATAGACTCTATGAATGAATATAGTATTATGCAGTAATCAATCCGTATTCTTCCAACGACCTGCAACTGTATATAAAATAGGTAAAGAAAATAGCGTACATAAAGGATTTATCTGTAATTATCATAATCTTGTCATACACGAGGTGCTCAACACTTTTTAGCCAGTGTATATGGCCAAGGCAAGAATATTACGGGTAATATCGCACCACGGCCACAAAACCCGGCACTCTGAGCTGGCAGCTCTGAGGAAATATGACCTAGCTAAGAGACCACAAGTAAGGATAGCCCAATAACGCCCTCCTTAATGTCATTTTTACGTACCCTGGCTGGATGTTGAATATGGGGGAAGGGGCCAATGGCAGCTGGGAACGACCACCACAACGTAAACAAACCCGGTTCACATCCACGAAACGTCGTGATATCCAGTGAAAGGTTTGTTTGTATATACTTATTTGTAAATTAATATAATTATATATATATATATATATATATATATATATATATATATATATATATATATATAGAGAGAGAGAGAGAGAGAGAGAGAGAGAGAGAGAGAGAGAGAAAAGGATCTTGCCATCGATACTTCCTATATAAATACAACAACAAGAGCAAGGTATACATAACTAGTAAACAGGCAGGCTACAGCACAGAGAAACTAGCCACCACCTCCGCCTCTCACTGTTTCTCCCTTCCTCTTCACCCGCATCAGAAGCACCAGATCCACAAAATTACTCTCCGAAAACCCAAATCTATGTAGGCTTCGGGATGGACTGGTGGACCTTAACTTGGAGATCAGCGAGCGTAATGGTGGGGCCCCGCTTTGAAATTCAGATGTGGAGCTCGGCGGAGTGGACATCATTACCCGGAGATGAGCACTAATGACACTAGGGGAGAGAGAGGGGAAGAAAGATGGGAAGAGGGGGTGGTAGGAAGAAAGATGGGCAAGAGGGAGAGGGAGGAAGAAAGATGGGAAAGAGGGAGAGGGAGGAAGAAAGATGGGAAAGAGGGAGAGGGAGGAAGAAAGTAGGGGGAGACGGAGGAAGAAACCAGGGGCTGATGGAGAGAGGGGAACTCAGGGTGGGAATGAAGAAGAGGAAAGGGAGGAAGAAAACAGGGAAGAAGGAGAAAGAAAAGAGGAAGCGGGAGTGAAGAAAGCGGGAGGAGAAAGAAGAAACGGGTGAAAGGAAACAGGGTAATAAGGAGAGGAGGACCACAACAGAATAAGGTAAGATAACTGGGACAGGTAGGAAGAAATAGGGAGCTGAGATAGGGAAGGAGGAAGTCGGAGAAGGGATCTGAAGAGGGAAACGAAACACAAGAAAAAGGAAGGAAGACATCATGGGAAGGGAATATGAATAAGAAAACGAAAAGAGGGAAAGGCAGGAAGAAAACGAGGGGAAGAAAACGAAAAGAGGGAAAGGCAGGAAGAAAACGAGGGGAAGAAAACGAAAAGAGGGAAAGGCAGGAAGAAAACGAGGGGAAGAGACCTGGATGAGGGGAATCAAAGAGGGAGAAACAAAATAAAAAGGACCTGGAAAAGGGAGAAAGAAACCTGAAAGAGGAAGAAAATAGGGTTTCTATGAAGACAACCAGGGATAGAGGGAGCTAGAAACGTTGATAGCGAGGAAGAAAGGGAGAGGGTCAAAGAAGGAAGAAAATAAGGGAAGAGGGAGAAAATATCCTATCTTCTCATCAACTCTTCCCCATCACCACCTCTTGCTCTTCCTCCATCCATAAGCTATATATCCTCAGTCGCTTCTCCTGATCTTCCACCATCTTCCCATATATATATATATATATATATATATCGAAACCTGAATGGGGTGAGGCGTTATATTATCCCCAAACTAATGGGTTGAAACGTCTTAAAATCTCCTACCTATTGGAGCGAAACAGGGTAGGTCCAAAAAGCGCTCCCTCGGACCATCTAGGGTTAAGACGGTAACTGGGTGCAAGGTTTCATATGCCGCCGTAAACTAACATGTATAGAGTACCGAAAGGCGCGACCACCCACTCAACCGAGGGGGCTCTCCGTACGCTCCGTGAACCGTACACGTAGGTGGCGCTGCTGGGGGTAAATACTGCTGTGTGGGGAGGACGGCACTCAACCAGGATTATACAGACGACATGTTGTAACCTTTGTACTGTATTATGCATGCCTTCCGGAGCTGTGTGTAAACAAATTAAGTTGGAAATATGCATGATTAGACTATTTTGGACTCCAAGTATAATACGTCCATGGTGTTCCTTACAATGTACGACTAAACTTATGCACAAGACATGCAAATCCATAATTGTTCCATAAAGGATGCATAATGAATGCCTCGACTTAAAACCTCCAAGACTCTCAACGCAAGGTTAAGCAACATGGTCCCTACTGTAAACAACTTAGGGCATGGCTCTCTATAGATGGGTGTGTGGTAGTAGTGGAGGCACAGGATTATGATGAGAGAGAGAGTGAGAGTGAGAGTGAGTGTGTGAGTGGGGGGGGGGGGGATCTAGGTGGTAGTGATGGTGTGAAGCTAACTCTGGACCACTTCCACTACTCGCTCCCTTGCTCGCTCCCGTAGTCACTCACTCGCACAGAATCAGTATATCTGCATCTCGCTCCCACTGCTTCCCTTCCTCTGCTCACCTTTGTTATGTGATATGCAAGTCGCTGTTCAGTTTCAACTATGTTATAACGGCACAAGTCTTTCATGAAAGCCTTCCAAAGTTGAATAAACAATATGGCAATGTAATATATCACATATTCGCGAGATGCAACCAAACTTATCGTTAGAGGAACATGCACCATATGCAGTGCCAATTTAAATATCTTTACAAACTTTTTTCCTGGTAAGAATGTCATCGGTACTGTTACTCGGTGTGGTGTAGCCCTTTATACTCCCTTAAGGGAGGATGGTTCACTTTTTGGGCGATTTTTGCATGTATTCATTATTTTTCTAGTTTCCTACCTAGACCTCCATCAAACGTAAGAAAACATCCATTAGATCCCCTTCTAGATTAATTTGTAAATTTTTCGGTAGACAAATTTCCCGGCCGAAGGCCGGTTCTTCCAACATTACAGGGAAAAAATCGACACCTAAATAGCACGAAAGGTCTAAATATTGAAGAAGAAATGGGGCGAAAGGTCTTAAAATCGACTAACAAATGGGGCAAACATCTTAACATTTGAAAACTAATGGGGCTAAACATGAGGGAGAAAGTGGTCTAGACAACCGGCCCATGATCGTGGCCTTGTTGGTAAAGGTAAATTGCACGATCATGTAGCTATTCATAATCACTTGCAAAATATAGAGTTAATTTTGTCCACCTAATATCGTACATTCTAGCTACGTTTCATACGCACAAAACATTCTCAATACATGATAAACGAATGGCTAAAATCCTAGCGCTATTAATTATTCTCTGAGAAACAAATATACAGTTCTTTTTTTAATCAACAAGATTCATAAATTTTAACTATGTTTGAGACGCAAAAAGAATATTTAATAATCAGTATAATGGTTAAAAACGTGACAGATTGTAGAGTGTCCACTTCTCAGGAAATTTGATTAGGTAACCTGTATTTCATTAATATGGACAGGATTAAAACAGGTACATCAGATAACAATTAAACTATTAAATTGTGTTGTATGAATCTGAAATAAGTAATTGTTTATTATAAATTGCGATCATCTGAATGAACATAAGCAAATTAGAATTGTTTTATTAAAATAGCAATCATCTACAAAGGAAACTTGCATTTGCTGGCAAGAGGGAGAGTATCGTGGAAATCCAGTGTCTGGACAATGGTCCTCGTCCAGTAGCTTTGTCTGAAGTCAGCCGACACACATAATGAAGTTCCCAGAGTCCGAGTTCCCGGAGCTGTCCGTCCATGTTTAGTGTCCCGGCTGTAGGTTCATCATCAGAAATGACCAACTTGGCTGGTGGTCCTGTTGCTGCTCACTGCCAACAACCATCAACAACTGCACCGGTAACCAGGCCCCGGGGACCCAACTCCATCTTTGGCCATGATCTAATTTGCCTGAGTTGGATTCCCTGCTTTTCATCCTTTTTGGTGAAGGACCGCCGGAGCCGAGACCGCTTTGGCATAAGAAGCGCGGGAGCAGACGGTCACAAAGCGTCCAATATATCGGCCACCGCTGTCGTCGGAATACACATGTGAATCAATTAGCCGGCGCCCCTTCGCGTTTGGGAAGCTATATGCAGCTTGTACCTGACGCACGAAATTAAATACATTGACTAGAAACTAAGGTAGAAATTGAGTTGGGTAGAATAGCGGACGTAGAAACTGGAGAAGGGCAGCAAGGAGAGAGGGATTAGGGAGGATGGTACGAATGAGGAATAAAGGGGGAGGAAGGCAAAGAGCGTGGAATAAACAATGAATGGAATTAGGATTGGCTCGCAACCAAATACGATCATGGCCAAGGAACAAAGGTGGAAGATTAAATTTACAATCTACACAGTATCACCCACAAATATATGTAGTACATATCCTGACAATTAAAAGGACATTATAACTACACAAGAAAATAGTGATTAATATGCAAAATTAAGAAAATAGAAGAAAACGAACAAATTGATAGAAACACGAACACAACAAATAACGGTGATCGACTCGCGTAAAAATCCAGTAAAACTTAATATATATAACGAAATACAAAGTTATATACTGGATAACAGGAGGAATGAAGAAGAGCGGAGAATACTACACCAGGACAGACCAGGGAGATAATAAAGCACAACGAACGTGACGGGAAACGCTACCCCCATCCCGGTCTAGCTGTGTCGTAGTGAGGAATATATGGACCAAATTAAGTATTAGGACAGAGGACCAGGGATCGAGTCCTAAGGGGGATTAGGCTGGGGTGGGGGGTTGAGGTGGTGGTCATGGTGGTGGTGGTGGGGGGGGGGGGGGGGGGGGGCGGTTATTGTGGTGTAGGTGGTGGGGAAGGTGGTGGTAGTGGTGGTGGTGTTGTTGTTGTGGTGTTAGTGGTGGTATTGTGATGGGGGGGGGGGTTGTGGTGTTCGTCATGGTGTTGGTGGTGATAGTGGTGGTGGGGTGGGTGGTGGAGGTGGGGAGGGTGGTGGTATTGGTGATGGTATGGGTGGTGGTGGTGTTAGTGGTGTTAGTGATGGTATTGGTGAAGGTGGTGGTGGTGGTTGGGTGGGAATGGTATTGGTGGTGGGCTGGGTGGTGGTATTGGTGGTGGTGGTGGGGTGGGTGGTGGTATTGGTGGTGGTGTTGGTGGAGGGGTGGGTGGTGGTATTGGTGGTGGTGTTGATGGTGGGGTTAGGGAGGGAGTGACAGGAATAGAAGGCACCACTGCTGAATTACCCCTCAAACTCCGACTGAACTTCATAAACAGTGACAAGACGGTAAATAGTGGTGAGCCTCATGGATATCACCCACACCTGTAATCAACGCAATATATTATAGACACGTGATTGTTTTTATCTATCTTTAGTACGTGTTTTTGTTTATTTACCTTCAATATGATATCTAATAAGTAGTTTCCCTTTAATATCTGCCTGGATTTATGGTATTGTAGTTGGTATTTTCTCACTAAATGTCTATCTTTAATTGTGGTATTTTTGCTGTTGATTTTCTATAATTATCAGTATGTCGCCATGGAGTTTTAACGCGCGCTTTTCACTAATTATCTATATGTTATTATGGTGTTTTAGTGGGTGTTTCTCCTATAATTACCTATCCGTAATTGTGATATTGCAGGTGAAGTATTGCTCAAATTATCTATATGTAATTGTGGCGTTTTCTCTAATTACCTACATGTAATTAAGTGTTTTAGTTGGCATTTTCTCTAATTACCTATATGTAATTAAGTGTTTTAGTTGGCGTTTTCTCTAATTACCTACATGTAATTAAGTGTTTTAGTTGGCGTTTTCTCTAATTACCTACATGTAATTATGGTGTTTCCGTTAGTGTTTTTCTGTAATTGCTTATATGTAATTGTGGGGTTATCTTTTGCGTATTCTTCATTTACCTATATGTAATTGTGGTGCTTTAGTAATTTTCCTCTACATATATATCATAAATTGTGATGGCTAGCACAATTATTATGGTCTTTCATAAAATATGGCAAACACATTCAACGTATATTCCTCTTCTCAGGATCAAGGGTAATTAGACGATATAGGGGATGCACAAATGTGAGAGGAAAAAAAAAAAAAAATAAATAAAAATAAATAAATAATAGGCCTAATAATAATAATAATAATAAAGAGTATAGTAATCTAAATCTAATAATACACATTTATTATCAGTAGATGATGGATAATTGATGGCGAAAATGAGAGAATAAAACAAATATTGATGATTGGGACACACACATATTCAACCTGAAGTGTATGGAGATGTTCGCAAAATACAGAACATACAAACACGATATTTTCTGTTTGTCTATAAAGAGGCAGTTTCCTTTCACACCCAACCCAGAGTCAGGAATAATGCCCAATTTGTTTTATACATGGGTTTTGAAAATATATGTGAGGGCATAAGGGGCCTGATCGTGTATGTAAACAAAAAATAAACCTCGGACGGTTGATATAAACATATATATATATATATATATATATATATAGAGAGAGAGAGAGAGAGAGAGAGAGAGAGAGAGAGAGAGAGAGAGAGAGAGAGAGAGAGAGAGAGAGAGAGAGAGAGAGAGAGAGAGAGAGAGAGAGGAGAGAGAGAGAGAGAGAGAGAGAGAGAGAGAGAGAGAGAGAGAGAGAGAGAGAGAGAGAGAGAGAGAGTGTGTGTGTGTGTGTGTGTGTGTGTGTGGGAGAGAGAGGACGGAAGGCATAGCACCAACGGCACAGCAGACATTCTCACGCAAATGCAGAACAATTGGTGGGCATGGGATACAATGGCATTTAATTAAAGCACAATGAGAGAAGAATGACCCGCACGGCCCGTTACATAAGGACCAAAATAGAGGGGAAGGGTTTGTGATAGGCTGCCGGGGCGATTGGGAGAGAAGGGGACGAGGAGACGGGATGATGACCACAACACTCTACGGGGAGATGTTTGGGGAGATGATCTATGGCCGGGGAGGGAGACATGAGTGAGGGGAAAATAAGAAAGGGATGGTTGAGGAGAAGCCTGTAGATGGAGGGGGAAGACAATGGTGATGACATGAGCAACACAGAAGTTTGGAAGTTTTTGACCCGATCTATAGCCGTACTGGATGACAAATGTTGAGGTAAGCTTTGAATATATAGACGGAAGCTGCAAAGGCCATAACAAAGGAAATAATGAGATACGTAAAGATAATAGGAGGAGATGGGATGATGTTCATACTCAACGGGGAAAAGCATGGGGGAGCTGATCCTAGGCCGGAGGAGAAATATAAGGGAAGAGAATATGAGGGAATATAAGGGAAGATAATATGAGGGAATATAAGGGAAGACAATATGGGGGAATATAAGGGAAGACAATATGAGAGAATATAAGGGAAGACAATATGAGGGAATATAAGGGAAGACAATATGAGGGAATATAAGGGAAGACAATATGGGGGAATATAAGGGAAGACAATATGAGGGAATATAAGGGAAGACAATATGAGAATATAAGGGAAGACAATATGAGAGAATATAAGGGAAGACAATATGAGGGAATATAAGGGAAGACAATATGAGGGAATATAAGGGAAGACAATATGGGGGAATATAAGGGAAGACAATATGAGGGAATATAAGGGAAGACAATATGAGGGGATATAAGGGACGACAATATGAGGGGAGTGGAAGGGGAAGGGCATACGATGAGGAAAGCAGATAAATGATGGAAGAGGATAAGCCATAAAGAGGAGAGGAGAGGTCGAGGCAGGGATGATATGGCTAAACTCAATACGGGAAAAGTTCTTGGAGATAATTTATGTCCGAGATAGACAGCGTGGATTGAGAGGCTGGAGCGGATACATGGGAATAGAAGTTAAGGGGGGTCACCGTTTTGTTTTTAAATCTTTCTCTCCTTTTCTCTCTTTCCCTGGCTTGTATCCATTCGGCCCCATTCAGCCAACTGCTTTAAGACGTTTATCCCCATCCAGGTGTCGATAGCGAGCCAGCATTGTATGGAGAAATCCGGCTTTGCCGGAGAAATTTTTCTATCGAAAAATTTACAAATTTAGCTTGTCAACACAAAATATATATATGTATGCTGCCTCGCTACTGCTCGCCAGGAAAATATTGACACCCGGATGGGGATAAACGTCTTAAAACAATAGGCTGAATGGGGCCGAATGGATACAAGCCAAAGAGAGAGGGGGAGAAAGAGAACAAAAAGCGAGGTGGGCTCCCTTAAATCTTTTGAGATCTATGGACGTGACAATTACAGTAGATGGAAGACGTGTGTGGAGAATGAACACAACGATCAAGTCCACGAAGAAAAGGAGGTGATCCACAGGGAGGAGAGATCTAGCTATCTATATCTATCTATCTATATACTCAGGCCCAATCCCCACTTTTCCTTGGGGGGGGGGGGGGGGGGAAGGGGGGGGGGGTTGGCCGACTCAAGACAGAGCAAGAATAGGGACAACACAAAACACAAGGTTCCGATCTCGGCAGGTAGAAATGCAGCGGAGCCGAAGCCACAAGCCTGCCCACCACACTTCCAAGAGATGAATGAACGAAATGAAAGGATTCGAAGATTGAGGAAAAGTGTTATTAACATTGTAGGAAAAAAAAAAAAAAAAAAAAAAAAAAAAAAAAAAAGCGACCGAGTAGAGATGATAACAGCAATAATGTGTTTGTTTATACATCTATTTTATGACATTTTTTCTTCTTTTTTTGGTAAACAAATTTGCAAGAAATAGTCCAACCAGGAATAAGGCTGGTGTACATAAGAGATGGGGAAGTATACGGTGAGAGAAGCATGGGGGTTGAAGATTACGTATGGCCGCGGGGTGTGAGGGGAAGAGTGAAGGAACGGGAAATAGAAAATGGTGTGTAGAGTATAGAGGGGAAGCAAGGATGTCCGATGTATCCACACGGTCAAGACAAACAGAGCAGCCTTCATCTATCCATCCATCACTCAGCCATCTATTCTTCCCTCATCACTCTCCATCCATGTATCCACTCAGCCATCATTCTTCCCTCATCACTCTCCATCCATGTATCCACTCAGCCATCATTCTTCCCTCATCACTCTCCATCCATGTATTCACTCATCCATCACTCACTCATATATTCTTCCCTCATCACTCTTCATCCATGTATCCACTCATCCATCACTCACTCATCTATTCTTCCCTCATCACTCTCCATCCATGTATCCACTCATCCATCAATTCTTCCCTCATTACTCTCCATCCATGTATCCACTCAGCCATCATTCTTCCCTCATCACCCTTCATCCATGTATCCACTCATCCATCACTCACCCCTATATTCTTCCCTCATCACTCTCCATCCATGTATCCACTCATCCATCATTCTTCCCTCATTACTCTCCATACATGTATCCACTCAGCCATCTATTCTTCCCTCATCACTCTCCATCCATGTATCCACTCAGCCATCTATTCTTCCCTCATCACTCTGCATCCATGTATCCACTCATCCATCATTCTTCCCTCATCACTCTCCATCCATGTATCAACTCATCCATCACTCACCCATATATTCTTCCCTCATCACTCTCCATCCATGTATCCACTCATTCATCACTCACCCATTTATCCTTCCCACATCCCTCAATCTACAACCCTCCTGCCCCCCACTGACCATCCAACGCCCCCCCCCCCCCCCCCCCCGCCCCACAGTCCGCCACGCTAATACGGTGGTCAGGACGTGGAATAATACGGCGACTCGGCTGTAATACGCAATAAGGGGCCCAGGGAAATGTGGGTGAAGATACAACACACACACACACACATATATATATATATATATATATATATATATATATATATATATATATATATATATATATATATATATATATATATATACTGTATATATATAACATATACATATATGATATCTCGGCACGTTTGTTTTCGTGACTTCCGGTCGAGGAACGCGAAGGTCAAGCCATTATGGCATTTGCATTATTGATGGTTTGCTGATTATAATGCAAATACAACAGGGGAGAAAAAAGTTAAGGGGAGGCAGACCGTTTTTCTGGACCCCCTTCTCCCTAATGCTTAGCCCCACTAGTTTTGAGATTATATGACGTTCGCCCCATTAGTTTGGCGATTTTAACACCTTTCGCCCCATTAGTTTGGCGATTTTAACACCTTTCGCCCCATTTCGTTGTTAATTTTAAGACCTTTCGTGCCACTTAGTAGTTTTTTCCTGGCGAGCGATAGCGAGCCTGCAATTTTAAGAGGAACCGGCCTTCGGCCAGCACATTTTTCTACCGAAACATGTACTAATTTATCTTGAAGGGGGGTCTAGGGGGTGTTATTTTAAGCTTGATGAAGGTATAGGGAGGACATTAAAACAATATATGAATAAATGAATTAACCCTTTCAGACTCATATGACGCAGAGGTTGCCAGATTAGCAATAAGAAATAGAGTTCTCTCACTCTTATAAATACCTCTCCAAATTTAGTTTTCTGCCCACAGCTAACTCAAAGACAACTGCAGAGGTTGAAGTAACTAAACTAAAGGTTTCTAAATACCCCTGATGGCAACAAAGGTTTTAAAGTATCCCTAATAGGCTCAACACAGCTAACTCGAAGACAACTGCAGAGGTTGAAGTAACTAAACTAAAGGTTTCTAAATACCCCTGATGGCAACAAAGGTTTTAAAGTATCCCCAATAGGCTCAACACAGCTAACTCAAAGACAACTGCAGAGGTTGAAGTAACTAAACTAAAGGTTTCTAAATACCCCTGATGGTAACAAAGGCTTTAAAGTATCCCTAATAGGCTCAAAATCGCGTCATATGTCGGAGAGGGTTAATAGACCCAACAAACGGTCAGCCTCCCCTTAAATGCACAATGCTCCTGGAATGATAGCAAACACAAAAGGTCCAGCAACACAACGCCAACCAAAACAAAGACAATAATGACCAACAATATTGGTTTCCCGGGCGTTTCCGCACCCTCCTCAGATCCCCGCCATGGAGTGGCTTCGGTCACCCAGGCTTTATTGTGGTCGGCAGGGAGGATTCTGTGGGGGCGCTCAGTTATGGCCTTGGCCTTGCTCGGGGCCTTGGGGCTGTTCGGCCAGGCAGCTTGGGGAACAACAACAACAACAAATAATAATTCCGCTAATACTAAAACATCAATTAATTCTCAAAGGACAGACAGACAGACAGACAGACAGACAGACAGACCGACCGACCGACCGACAGACAGACAGACAGACAGACAGACAGACAGGCAGGGATCACCGCCCGAACCCAAATATCATTAAATCTTTCACTACAAAGGTGTCATTATAATTTGCTTCTGGCTAAGGTAAGGTAATTATTTTTTAGCTTAGGAAGGATCCCGAACACAATTATATTGTTACTGATTTATTACAAGTTTTCTTTATGTGTATAAAATCGTTCAAGGGGAGATTTATTACAGGTTTTCTTTATCTGTATAAAATCGTTCAAGGGGAGATTTTTTAGTTTGCTCCCTAGACCCCCATCAAGCTTTAATATAATACTCCCCTTCGATAAACATTTGTATATTTGTCAGTAGAAAAATTTCCCGGCCGAAGGCCGGTTCCTCCTAAATTACACGGGGAGAACGTCTTAAAATATCAACATTAATTGGGCTAAACATGAGGGAGAAGGTTCTAAAAATCATCCCTTAAGTGAAAATCTGCCCTTAAGGGGAGGTTTTTAGTTTGGTCCCTAGATATCCTTCAAGCTTAAGATTACACCCCCTTGAACCCCTTTCAAGATAAATTTGTAAATTTTTCGGTAGAAAAATGTCCCGGCTGAAAGCCGGTTCCTCTTAAATTACAGGCTTGCTATCGCTCGCCAGGATAAAATCGACATCTAAATGGCACGAAAGGTCTTAAAATTGACAGAAATGGGTTGAAAGTTCTTAAAATCGTCAAAATAATGGGGCAAACGTCTTAAAATCTCAAAAGCAATGCAGGGTTAGACATGAGGGAGAAAGGGTTCAAGAAAAAAGTCCCTCAAGTGAAAATCTCCCCGTTAATGATAACCAGAAGGAGAATGGAGAAAAGATTGAACTGGGTGCCAGATTTCCACCCCACCAAACATTAGAGATACTGCTGTTATTGTTTATAGATATTATTATTGTTATTGTTTATAGATATTATTATGTTATTGTTTATAGATATTATTATGTTATTGTTTATAGATATTATTATTGTTATTGTTTATAGATATTAATATGTTATTGTTTATAGATATTAATATGTTATTGTTTATAGATATTAATATGTTATTGTTTATAGATATTATTATGTTATTGTTTATAGATATTATTATTCTACCTTTATAATGTCTACAGCTGAATACACTCGCCTAATGATGGCCGGAAGAAAAACGGGAAAAGGTTTGATCATCGGACTGAAGGGGTTAATACGAAATAATGTGGAGGGTCAAGGGTAAGATAGAGAGAGGGGCCAAAGGTCAAGGTCAGTCGCTGAAAGGTGAGCAATGAGAACAGCAAAAGAAATATTACGACAATTTTCGGAATTATTTTAACGCATCGTTAAGGGGAGATCTCCACTTGAGGGATTTTTTTCTTGACCCCTTTCTCCCTCATGTTTAGCCCCATTGCTGTTGATATTATAAAACGTTTGCCCCATTAGTTTAGCGATTTTAAGAACTTTCACCCCATATTAAGACCTTTCGTGCAATTCAAGTGTCGATTTTATCCTGGCGAGCGATAGCGAGCCTGTAATTTAAGAGGAACCGGCCTTCGGCCGGGACATTTTTCTACCGAAAAATGTACAAATTTATCTTGAAAAGGGGTCAAGGGGGTGTAATTTCAAGCTTGATGGAAGTCTAGGAAATACACTAAAAACCTCCCCTTAAGGAAGATGGTTCGAAGGCTGTTTATTGCTGGAGACCCTAATTAATTTATGAATGCTAATCGTCTACTAGTAGCCAGAATAAAAAAAACTTCGACACCTAATTGGCACAAAATGTCTTAAAATCTCAAAATGAATGGGGCTAACCATTAGGGAGAAGGGGGTCTAGAGAAAAACAAACCTCCGCTTAAGATGAACAGACTATACAGAAGTTAGATAACACATAGCTACAAATACAAACAGACTATACAGAAGTTAGATAACACATAGCGACAAACACAAATGAGGGAATATTAACCCTTTCATTACCGGTGCCGTCCTTGCAATTATAGTCTGGCTACTGCTAGACGCTATTATTCAGTTGAAAAGGGGCCTCCAGCAATTAGCAGGCTTCGAACTATGTCACTTAGCCCTTTTTAACCCTTTCACGTATTTATGACGCAGAGGTTGCCAGATTAGCAATAAGAAATAGAGTTCTCTCACGCATATAATTACCTCTCCTAAATTAGTCTTCTGCCCACAGCTAACTCAAAGACAACTGCAGAGGTTGAAGTAACTAAACTAAAGGTTTCTAAATACCCCTGATGGAAACAAAGGCTTTAAAGTATCCCCAATAGGCTCAACACAGCTAACTCAAAGACAACTGCAGAGGTTGAAGTAACTAAACTAAAGGTTTCTAAATACCCCTGATGGTAACAAAGGCTTTAAAGTATCCCTAATAGGCTCAACACAGCTAACTCAAAGACAACTGCAGAGGTTGAAGTAACTAAACTAAAGGTTTCTAAATACCCCTGATGGTAACAAAGGCTTTAAAGTATCCCCAATAGGCTCAACACAGCTAACTCAAAGACAACTGCAGAGGTTGAAGAAACTAAGCTAAAGGTTTCTAAATACCCCTGATGGTAACAAAGGCTTTAAAGTATCCCTAATAAGCTCAACACAGCTAACTCAAAGACAACTGCAGAGGTTGAAGTAACTAAACTAAAGGTTTCTAAATACCCCTGATGGTAACAAAGGCTTTAAAGTATCCCCAATAGGCTCAACACAGCTAACTCAAAGACAACTGCAGAGGTTGAAGTAACTAAACTAAAGGTTTCTAAATACCCTGATGGTAACAAAGGCTTTAAAGTATCCCCAATAGGCTCAACACAGCTAACTCAAAGACAACTGCAGAGGTTGAAGTAACTAAACTAAAGGTTTCTAAATACCCCTGATGGTAATAAAGGCTTTAAAGTATCCCCAATAGGCTCAACACAGCTAACTCAAAGACAACTGCAGAGGTTGAAGTAACTAAACTAAAGGTTTCTAAATACCCCTGATGGTAACAAAGGTTTTAAAGTATCCCCAATAGGCTCAACACAGCTAACTCAAAGACAACTGCAGAGGTTGAAGTAACTAAACTAAAGGTTTCTAAATACCCCTGATGGTAACAAAGGTTTTAAAGTATCCCCAATAGGCTCAACACAGCTAACTCAAAGACAACTGCAGAGGTTGAAGTAACTAAACTAAAGGTTTCTAAATACCCCTGATGGTAACAAAGGCTTTAAAGTATCCCCAATAGGCTCAACACAGCTAACTCAAAGACAACTGCAGAGGTTGAAGAAACTAAACTAAAGGTTTCTAAATACCCCTGATGGTAACAAAGGCTTTAAAGTATCCCTAATAAGCTCAACACAGCTAACTCAAAGACAACTGCAGAGGTTGAAGTAACTAAACTAAAGGTTTCTAAATACCCCTGATGGTAACAAAGGCTTTAAAGTATCCCCAATAGGCTCAACACAGCTAACTCAAAGACAACTGCAGATGTTGAAGTAACTAAACTAAAGGTTTCTAAATATCCCTGATGGTAACAAAGGCTTTAAAGTATCCCCAATAGGCTCAACACAGCTAACTCAAAGACAACTGCAGAGGTTGAAGTAACTAAACTAAAGGTTTCTAAATACCCCTGATGGTAATAAAGGCTTTAAAGTATCCCCAATAGGCTCAACACAGCTAACTCAAAGAAAAACTGCAGAGGTTGAAGTAACTAAACTAAAGGTTTCTAAATACCCCTGATGGTAACAAAGGTTTTAAAGTATCCCCAATAGGCTCAACACAGCTAACTCAAAGACAACTGCAGAGGTTGAAGTAACTAAACTAAAGGTTTCTAAATACCCCTGATGGTAACAAAGGTTTTAAAGTATCCCCAATAGGCTCAACACAGCTAACTCAAAGACAACTGCAGAGGTTGAAGTAACTAAACTAAAGGTTTCTAAATACCCCTGATGGTAACAAAGGCTTTAAAGTATCCCAATAGGCTCAACACAGCTAACTCAAAGACAACTGCAGAGGTTGAAGTAACTAAACTAAAGGTTTCTAAATACCCCTGATGGTAACAAAGGTTTTAAAGTATCCCCAATAGGCTCAACACAGCTAACTCAAAGACAACTGCAGAGGTTGAAGTAACTAAACTAAAGGTTTCTAAATACCCCTGATGGTAACAAAGGTTTTAAAGTATCCCCAATAGGCTCAACACAGCTAACTCAAAGACAACTGCAGAGGTTGAAGTAACTAAACTAAAGGTTTCTAAATACCCCTGATGGTAACAAAGGTTTTAAAGTATCCCCAATAGGGCTCAACACAGCTAACTCAAAGACAACTGCAGAGGTTGAAGTAACTAAACTAAAGGTTTCTAAATACCCCTGATGGTAACAAAGGCTTTAAAGTATCCCCAATAGGCTCAACACAGCTAACTCAAAGACAACTGCAGAGGTTGAAGTAACTAAACTAAAGGTTTCTAAATACCCCTGATGGTAACAAAGGCTTTAAAAAGTATCCCCAATAGGCTCAACACAGCTAACTCAAAGACAACTGCAGAGGTTGAAGTAACTAAACTAAAGGTTTCTAAATACCCCTGATGGTAACAAAGGCTTTAAAGTATCCCCAATAGGCTCAACACAGCTAACTCAAAGACAACTGCAGAGGTTGAAGTAACTAAACTAAAGGTTTCTAAATACCCCTGATGGTAACAAAGGTTTTAAAGTATCCCCAATAGGCTCAAAATCGCGTCATATGTCGGAGAGGGTTAATATAGCTAGAATACCATTAAAAAGACCGTCACCGGTACAGAAGGGGTTATAAGATGTAAATAGGATTGAACAACAACAACAACATATTTAAAACATTGAAAATATTGAAAACCATAATGAAGGGTTAAGGGGAGATCTCCACTTGAGGGATTTTTTTCTGGACCCCTTTCTCCCTCATGTTTAGCCCCATTGCTTTTGAGATTTTAAGACCTTCGCCCTAGTAGTTTGGATATTTTAAGACATTTTGCCCCATTTCTGTCAATTTTAAGACCTTTCGTGCCGTTAAGGTGTCGATTTTTTTCCTGGCGAGCGATAGCGAGCCTGTAATTTAAGAGCAACCGGCCTCCGGCCGGGACATTTTTCTACCGAAAAATGTACAAATTTATCTTGAAAGGGGGTCTAGGGGATGTAATTTTAAGCTTGATGAAAAAGTAGGGAACAAACTAAATACCTCCCCTTAACACATCACAAACACTACAATGGTCACTAACATGCAAGGCGCGAACGTTAATATAATACGAGAGGAAAACCCGAAAACATGATGAATAATTTGTCAGTTTATCATGGGCAAGAAAGAAACAAGACCATATTGCATACTTGAGACGGAAGAGAGAATAGTGAGCACGCAAAAATGACCGCGAATGTGGTGTGCCAAATGACTTGACAAATTATTTTTAAGGGGGTCACCGGCTTTTTTTTTTTTTACCATGCTCTCATTTTCTCTCTTTCCCTGGCTTGTATCCATTCGGCCCCATTCAGCCAACTGTTTTAAGACGTTTATCCCCATCCAGATGTCGATTTCTTCCTGGCGAGCGAAAGCGAGCCAGCATTGTATGGAGAAATCCGGCTTCGCCGGAGAAATTTTTCTATCGAAAAATGTACTAATTTAACTCTTAAATTACAGGCTCGCTATCGCTCGCCAGGATAAAATCGACACCTAAATGGCACGAAAGGTCTTAAAAATTGACAGAATGGGGCGTAAATTCTTAAAATCGCCAAACTAATGGGGCGAACGTCTTAAAATATCAAAAGCAACGGGGCTAACCATGAGGGAGAAAGGGGTCAAGAAAAAAATCCCTCAAGTGGAAATCTCCCCTTAAATATAGCTAGAAGAAAATATAACACACGTCGCTGGTACTCAAAGGGTTACCAAATAGCTAACCCATTCACACAATTAATTGGTCGAAATTGAATGAAAATACAGCAATAGAGATTTAATCCCAAAGTGAACAATCGAAGCAGAAATATTGTTTATTGAAAACAGACAGACCCCGGAATAGTTAAAGGGAGATTTCCACTTGAGGGATTTTTTTCTTGACTCCTTTCTCCCTCATGTCTAGCCCCATTGCTTTTGAGATTTTAAGACGTTCGCCCCATTAGTTTGGCGATTTTAAGAATTTACGCCCCATTCTGTTAATTTTAAGACTTTTCGTGCCATTTAAGTGTCGATTTTTTCCTGGCGAGCGACAGCGAGCCTGTAATTGAAGAGGAACCGGCCATCGGCCGGGACATTTTTCTACCGAAAAATGTACAAATTTATCTTGAAAGGGGGATCTAGGGGCTGTAATGTTAAGCTTGACGGAAGTCTAGCGAACTAACTAAAAACCTCCCCTTAACCCTCTCACGTTCTTGACGCAATTTTGAGCCTATTAGGTATACTTTAAAGCCTTCGTTACCATCAGGGGTATTTAGAAACCTTTAGTTTAGTTACTTTAACTTCTGCAGTTGTCTTTGAGTTAGCTGTGTTGAGCCTATTAGGGATACTTTAAAGCCTTCGTTACCATCAGGGGTATTTAGAAACCTTTAGTTTAGTTACTTCAACCTCTGCAGTTGTCTTTGAGTTAGCTGTGTTGAGCCTATTGGGGATACTTTAAAGCCTTCGTTACCATCAGGGGTATTTAGAAACCTTTAGTTTAGTTACTTTAACCTCTGCAGTTGTCTTTGAGTTAGCTGTGTTGAGCCTATTAGGGATACTTTAAAGCCTTCGTTACCATCAGGGGTATTTAGAAACCTTTAGTTTAGTTACTTTAACCTCTGCAGTTGTCTTTGAGTTAGCTGTGGGCAGAAAACTAATTTTGGAGAGGTACTTATAAGAGTGAGAGAACTCTATTCTTATTGCTAATCTGGCAACTTCTGCGTCATATGAGTCTGAAGGGGTTAAGACAAATGAAAAGGAACAACAAATTCTTCCAAAAGGAATAACAAATTCTTCCAAACCACAAAGGTTAAAGTTAAGAACTTCAGCAGAATAAAGGTAAGGGAACGGCCAATATAGGCTATTGTGCTTAAGGGGGCTCACCTCGCTTTTGTTTTCTTTCTCTCTCTCTCTCTTTGGCTTGTATCCATTCGGCCCCATTCAGCCTACTGGTTTAAGACGTTTACCCCCATCCAGGTGTCAATATTTTCCTGGCGAGCGGTAGCGAGCCAACATATACAGTATATATTTTTGTTTTGACAGCAAGCTAAATTTTTACATTTTTCGATAGAAAAATTTCTCCGGCGAAGCCGGATTTCTCCATACAATGCTGGCTCGCTATCGCTCGCCAGGAAGAAATCGACACCTGGATGTGGATAAACTTCTTAAAACAATTGGCTGAATGGGGCCGAATGGATACAAGCCATGGAAAAAAAAAAAAAAAGGAGAGAAAGATAAAAAAAAAAAATAATCCAATAAATAACCCCTACAGCACAATGACACCTTCTTACCTTCATTCTGGCTAACAGTAGACTAGTTTATGCAGATTGAGAAGGACCTATGTTATTCAGCTTGTTTATCGAGATCGTATTTACCCTTTTTGAGTCCTAAAGGTAGACTATCAGCTAAAGAAAATCCTCTAATGGTATTTAGAAAAAGAAAGATGAAAATGACGTCATCGCGTTGAAGGGGTTAATAAAAAGTGTTACATATATACAACCTAAGAAAGCGAAAGAAAAGGATAGCAAAATGTTGTTGAACGGGAACAATCACAAGGCCCATGTAAATAAAACACAATTATAGGATCGGGAACCATTTCAATGACCAAGGGACCAAGAACACGGTGGCGATGCTAAGGAATATAGAGGCTTTTTTAAATTGGTCGACCAGAAATAACCGGTCCCTTTTAACTATAACAAAATATACTTCGCAGATAAAATACAATACTTGAATTTGGATTATCCCACTAGGAACACAAACAAAAAACACAAACACAAACAAAAACACAAACAAAAACAAAAACACAAACACAAACAAACAAAAACAAACAAACACAAACACACAAACAAACACAAAACACAAACAAACACAAAAACACAAACAAAAACACAAACAAAAACACAAACAAACAAACAAAAACACAAACACAAACAAACACAAACACAAAAACACAAACAAACACAAAAACACAAACAAACACAAAAACACAAACAAACACAAAAACACAAACAAACAATAAACAAAAGCCTCAGAATATGTAGATAAGAAAGGAAGCTTAAGGGGAGATTTCCACCTGAAGGATTTTTTTCTGGACCCATTTTTCCCTCATGTTTAGCCCCATTGCTTTTGAGATTTTAAGACGTTCACCCCATTAGTCTGGCGATTTTAAGAACTCTCGCCCCATTTCTGTCAATTTTAAGACCTTTCGTGCCATTTAGGTGTCGATTATTTCCTGGCGAGCGATAGCGAGACTGTAATTTAAGAGGAACCGGCCTTCGGCTGGCACATTTTTCGGTAGAAAAATTTACAAATATATCTTGAAAGGGGGTCTAGGGGGAGTCATTTTAAGCTTGATGGAAGTCTAGGGAACCAACTAATAACCTCCCCTTAAGCCAGAAAGAAGACGGGAAACACAGAAATAAAACCAAGAGGAGGTGAAAATGTGCTGTTGGTTAAGAAAAAGGTCAATAAAGCCCAAGAGAGAGAGAGGGAGAGGGCTACAGACTATATGTAACTCTTAACTCACAACAAAAGTGGGGAGAGCTGGCCAGGAAAAGCAAGAACACAGCCAAAGGGGATAATGTAAATGTTGGATTATGTAAGCAAGTGTGAATGTGGAGAACCGATAACCGAAACGAGCAGAGAAATTCACATGGTAGAGAATTGCAAGGGGCTAAAAGGAATAGTTACTATCTTCTAAGCCATTTTGGTCCATAACAGGGAGACACCTTAAGGGGAGATGGTTCACTTTTTGGGCGATTTTTGCATGTATTCATTATTTTTCTAGTTTCCTCCCTAGACCTCCACCAAATAAAAAAAAATAAAAAAATAAATTACATTCCCCTTCTAGATTAATGTGTACATTGTTCGGTAGAAAAATTTCCCGGCCGAAGGCCGGTTCTTCCAACATTACAAGCTCACTATCGTTCGCCAGGGAAATAATTGACACCTAAATAGCACGAACGGTCTAAATATTTACGAAAAAATGGGGCGAAAGGTCTTAAAATCGACAAACTAATGGGGCAAACATCTTAACATCTGAAAACTAATGAGGCTAAACATGAGGGAGAAAATGGTCCAGAAAACCGGCCCATCCCTCCTTAAATGATAATAAAACAATAACATAAGGACTATTATAGTGCAGTACAAACACCATAACAGGAGTAAAATACACTGTTGTTCTTTTTGAGACACTAAATTAATAGATTACAAAGCAAGGGAAGTCCAGGTACAGAGTAACCCCCCAAAAAATGTAACCCACATCAAACCTAATAACGAGTACAAACAATGAGTCAAATACTTGAAATTTGTAAAACTAGCTTGAGATGAGGGTTGATAATGCCAGAAAAATCCATGGGTGTTGATGAAACTATGGACGCCCCTGACGTTGCCATAGCAAGCTTGGAGACAGTGCGATAAATTCATAATTACGAGAACACATGCCTCTACAGGAATATGGCTTATCTTGGCTACAATGGCTGCTTATAGGTCATCGATGGTCCTCGTACACGCAAATCTTCAAATAACCCCAAAGGTAACAATCTGGGGAGCTCAAATCAAGTGAGTGAGGCACCCACCCTATGTCATAAGTGAGTGAGGCACCCACCCTATGTCATAAGTGAGTGAGGCACCCACCCTATGTCATAAGTGAGTGAGGCACCCACCCTATGTCATAATAATTTCCTGCTGATGAGACGGCTGTAGACTTGTTGTCTGAGCCACAGCAGAGTGTGATTTGAATGCGAGGGGTGGCTCCATCTTGCTGAAACCTTTGTACAGCTCTTACGATGTTGTTCCGTCCCTTCAATGCCAAAAATTCTCAAAAGATTTTGGGCTTGCACTTTTTTGGGGTCACCCTGTAGAACAGTCCTCGTGTGAAGTGTTCCAGGTAGAAATAGTCTAGTGTTTAACTTCTTCAGTATTTATTTTCAGCCATGATTAGATATTACCTGTACATTAAAATTGAGGCTAAATCTTTTTACAAATCAACATTGGCTAAACAATTTAGTTTATTAAACACGCTAATGTGTTGGTCTTGCACGTCATGAGTTTCCAAGGAATATCATATAGTATGTCGTCTGTCTGTGTGTATGCACAGTATATATATATATATATATATATATATATATATATATATATATATATATATATATAGAGAGAGAGAGAGAGAGAGAGAGAGAGAGAGAGAGGAGCGGTCCACTCTGGTCCTAATATACAGCATTTGCGACGTAATATGAACCCAGAATAATTGACGTGGACGGTGGATGGCCGGGACCTGGACAGTAAGTGTTGGGGGGGAGCACCGGGGACAGACAGACAGACAGACAGACAGACAGACAGACAGGAAGGACAGAAAGAAGGAGGGCGGAGAAGAAGGAATAGCAAGGAGAACGAAGAGAGATACGAGGAAGAAAGACAAACGTGAAAAAGTAAACAGAAGGAAGAGGCATAAAAAAGGAAAACCGGAGAAGAAGAACAGATAAAAGAGAATGATTGAGAGAATATATAAATAGTGAAAAAGGAGTTGGGTAAGAAGGAGACAGGACGATTCAGATTGGTAGAATGAGGAAATGAGACAGGAGCAAATAGGCGAAGGAGAAGGTGAAGGAAGAGGAAGAAAAGGATAACATGGAGGAAAGGAAGAAATACACAATAAGAGCAAACACGAGGAACAGGGATGCAGTGAAGAAAAAGGAATAAATGAGAAGATAGAATAATGGATGAAGGAGTGGAAAGAGAGAAAGCCAGAGGAAGAAGAAGAGAGAGGGAGAAAGGTAAAGGGAGATAAATGAGAAAAGGAAGATCGGCAGCGAAGGGGTTAAAAGGAAGCATGAAGAGAAGGAAGCATGAAGAGAAGGAAGCATGAAGAGAAGGAAGCATGAAGAGAAGGAAGCATGAAGAGAAGGAATAAGGGAAGAAAACTGGATGTTAAGGGGGGTCACCGGCTTGTTTTTTATCTTTCTCTCCTTTTCTCTCTTTCCTTGGCTTGTATCCATTCGGCCCCATTCAGCTAACTGTTTTAAAAAGTATATCCCCATCCAAGTGTCGATTCCTTCCTGGCGAGCGATAGCGAGCCAGCATTGTATGGAGAAATCCGGCTTCGCCGGAGACATTTTTCTATCGAAAAACGTAAAAATTTAGCTTGCTGTCAAAACAAAAATATATATATATGCTGGCTCGCTACCGCTCGCCAGGAAAATATTGACACCTGGATGGGGGTAAGCGTCTTAAAACAGTAGGCTGAACGGGGCCGAATGGATACAAGCCAAAGAGAGAGGGAGAGAAAGAGAAAAAAAAAGCGAGGTGGGGCTCCCTTAAGATAGCGAACAAGATGTACAAGGCAACAACATGTAAAGATATAAAGCTAAATAGAGTGAAGGACATTAAAGGGAGATGTCCACTTGAGGGATTTTTTTCTTGACTCCTTTTCTCCCTCATGTTTAGCCCCATTGTTTTTCTAATTTTAAGACGTTTGCCCCATTTCAACCCATTTCAACCCATTTCTGTCAATTTTAAGACCTTTCGTGCCATTTAGGTGTCGATTTTATCCTGGCGAGCGATAGCGAGCCTGTAATTTAAGAGGAAACCGGCTTTTAGCCGGGACATTTTTCTACCGAAAAATGTACAAATTTATCTTGAAAGGGGCTCAAGGGGGTGTAATCTTAAGCTTGATGGATATCTAGGGACCAAACTAAAAACCTCCCCTTAAACGTAGACAAGATGACATAGCAAAGGTTATTGGAATGGGTATTGCAACACCAAACAATCGAAATGGTTGAATATGTGATAATATTAACCCTTTCACGTTTTTATGACGCAGAGGTTGCCAGATTAGCAATAATAATAGAGTTCTCTCACTCTTATAATTACCTCTCCAAAATTAGTTTTCTGCCCACAGCTAACTCAAAGACAACTGCAGAGGTTGAAGTAACTAAACTAAAGGTTTATAAATACCCCCGATGGTAACAAAGGCTTTAAAGTATCCCTAATAGGCTCAACACAGCTAACTCAAAGACAACTGCAGAGGTTGAAGTAACTAAACTAAAGGTTTCTAAATACCCCTGATGGTAACAAAGGCTTTAAAGTATCCCCAATAGGCTCAACACAGCTAACTCAAAGACAACTGCAGAGGTTGAAGTAACTAAACTAAAGGTTTCTAAATACCCCTGATGGTAACAAGGGCTTTAAAGTATCCCCAATAGGCTCAACACAGCTAACTCAAAGACAACTGCAGAGGTTGAAGTAACTAAACTAAAGGTTTCTAAATACCCCTGATGGTAACAAAGGCTTTAAAGTATCCCTAATAGGCTCAAAATCGCGTCATATGTCGGAGAGGGTTAACATGAACAAGTAAACGGAAGGCAGAACAAAAGAAATGCGATAATAATAATAATAATAATAATAATAATAATAAAAATAATAATAATAATACCCCGGTAATAATAATAATAATCATAATCATAATAATTACAATAATAATAATCATAATAATAATAATAATAATTACAATAATAATAATCATAATAATAATAATAATAATAATAATAATTACAATAATAATAATCATAATAATAATAATAATCATAATAATAATAATAATAATAATAATAATAAATATTTGTATAATAATAATAAAATAATAATAATAAAAATAAAGTAACTATGTTAAGCTGGAGTATTCCATGGAATGACTTTACTCCTACAAAATGACGCCATTGATTAAATACATAATTAATTAAGTGATATGCAAGAGTCAGCGAGCAGGACTGAGTAGTTTGGAAATGATTAGCATAATGAACAATTGAATGAGTGAGTTTCAGTAGGACAAAGATTGAGGGTGACTATAAAGTGATGGCATGATAACACTACGTAATTAAATACTCTCAGCGTCATTTTCACGTTAGTTATGCTACACATTGACGATTGTGATAGCTTTGGAAGAAACTATAGTGAAGAAATGGGTGATCTGTGTCTCAAATACTGTTTCTATTAAGGGGAGATCTCCACTTGAGGGATTTTTTTCTTGACCCCTTTCTCCCTCATGTTTAGCCCCATTGCTTTTGATATTATAAAACGTTTGCCCCATTAGTTTAGCGATTTTAAGAACTTTCACCCCCATATTAAGACCTTTCGTGCAATGCAGGTGTCGATTTTATCCTGGCGAGCGATAGCGAGCCTGTAATTTAAGAGGAACCGGCCTTCAGCCGGGACATTTTTCTACCGAAAAATGTACAAATTTATCTTGAAAGGGACTCAAGGGGGTGTAATTTTAAGCTTGATGGAGGTCTAGGGAACAAACTAAATACCTCCCCTTAAGCAAGATCCTCGCTAAGATTATTAAAAATAAGAACCATCATAAAATGAAATGTGTCGTAATATATTAAAAGGGTTAATTCTAGCTAAAACCATACGATTCTATGCAGCTCTCTAAAATTACCTTTCATAGCAATATTTCGTATGAATTCTCGAACGAAATTGAATAATTAGACGAGTAGATAGCGGAGAATAAATGGCAAACGCTATTGGGTGATTGTTAGCACCTGAGAACTCTTAAGGGGAGGTATTTAGTTTGCTCCCTAGACCTCCATCAACCTTAAAATTACACCCCCTCGAGTCCCTTTCAAGATAAATTTGTACATTTTTCGGTAGAAAAATTTCCAGGCCGAAGGCCGGTTCTTCTTAAATTAAAGGCTCGCTATCGCTCGCCAGGATAAAATCGACACCTGAATGGCACGAAAGGTCTTAATATGGGGTAAAAGTTCTTAAAATTGCTAAACTAATGGGGCAAACGTTTTACAATATCAAAAACAATGGGGCTAAACATGAGGGAGAAAGGGGTCAAGAAAAAAATCCCTCAAGTGGAGATCTCCCCTTAAGACAGTGATTGTATTTTCGCACTAAGTTTATTGGCGAACATATTAATGAGAAGGTATGTGTTATGCTAGAGGGCAATACGGGGTAAATGAACGGGTAGGACGAGAGGTGTTGTGGGTGGTGGAGAATGGTGTAATGAATGTGTGGGGGTGTAATGAATGTGTGGGGGTGTAATGAATGTGTGGGTGTGTAATGAATGTGTGGGTGTGTAATGAATGTGTGGGGGTGTAATGAATGTGTGTGGGGGTGTAATGAATGTGTGGGTGTGTAATGAATGTGTGGGGGTGTAATGAATGTGTGGGGGTGTAATGAATGTGTGGGGGTGTAATGAATGTGTGGGGTGTAATGAATGTGTGGGGGTGTAATGAATGTGTGGGGGTGTAATGAATGTGTGGGGGTGTAATGAATGTGTGGGGGTGTAATGAATGTGTGGGGGTGTAATGAATGTGTGGGTGTGTAATGAATGTGTGGGTGTGTAATGAATGTGTGGGTGTGTAATGAATGTGTGGGGGTGTAATGAATGTGTGGGTGTGAAATGAATGTGTGGGGGTGTAATGAATGTGTGGGGGTGTAATGAATGTGTGGGGGTGTAATGAATGTGTGGGGGTGTAATGAATGTGTGGGGGTGTAATGAATGTGTGGGTGAAGGGGTTGGCTTGGTGGTGAATATTATAGTTAGGACTGCGATGACTGGTTAAATGTTTGGCATACGCCCTATCTTAGTGTCACCAGCAAATTTAAATGTTGTATTAATGATGCCGTTGTCTATATAATTAATATATAGTGTGAACAACATTATACACACTACTAAACCCTTGTGCTACAGATTAAATTAATAATTAGTCTTTGCTTTCTTTCATAAAACCAGTTTCTTATCCAATCGTGTGATTTGCCCTTAATTCCTAAGCTCTCGATCTTCTGAAGCAATTTATTATGAGGGACTTTTTCGAAGGCATTTTGAAAGTTCAAGTACACTCTATCAAGACATTTGGTAAAATAATGATTTTAAAAAGGCTGACATAGATTTCGATAAGGTTCGTTAGTCATAATCTCTTTGCTCTTAATCTGTGTAGACTATTATTGATAAGTTTGTTACTCTCTGTGAAAAGTACAAGAGAGAGAGAGAGAGAGAGAGAGAGAGAGAGAGAGAGAGAGAGAGAGAGAGAGAGAGAGAGAGAGAGAGAGAGAGAGAGAGAGAGAGAGAGAGAGAGAGAGAGAGAGAAACTAAAGTGGTGGATAGTAAACTAGATAATTATAGAGTGGTTGGAATACAGAGAATGGTGGATAAAAAACACCATCTGAGGAAGAGCACTTTATTGACAACGTTTCGCAGATAGCTTCATCAGTGACCTGATGAAGCTATCTGCGAAACGTTGTCAATAAAGTGCTCCTCCTCAGATGGTGTTTTATCCATACTGTCTACTTTTCAAGTACCACTCAACAAAGAGAATGGTAGCGGGTGTGCGTGAGTGAGAGAGAGTTAAAGTGTGAGCTAGTAAGATATAGTGGATGGAATAGCGTGAATGACAGCGGGTGTGAGTAAGTGAGTGAGTGAGAGAGTTAAAGTGTGACCTAGTGAGATATAGTGGATGTAATAGAGTTGAATGACAGCGGGTGTGAGTAAGTGAGTGAGTGAGAGAGTTAAAGTGTGAGCGAGTAAGATATATATAGTGGATGGAATAGAGTGAATGGAAGCGGGTGTGAGTAAGTGAGTGAGCCAGCGACCAAAGCAACACTTGGACTGAATCAGCATCACAGTGGTCACAGGGAAGAGGAGGAGGAGGAGGAAGAATGGTGAAGAGTGGGGAGGAGGAGGAGAAGGAAACTTGAAGGAGAAGGAGGAGAGGAGGGGAGAAGGAGTACGAGGTTGAGGAGGGAGAGTGAGGAATGAGGAGGAGGACATTGCTGATGATGTGGAAGAGGAAAGAGGAGAGTAATGACAGTGGATAAACCTAAGGAGAAGAAGGAGGAAAACAATGGTGAAAAGGAGGAGTAAAAACTAAGAGAAAAAAGAAGAAGAAAATGAAAGACAAGGCTACATACTGTAACACTAAGTTGGTCGGAAGGGAAACTAATGATAACTTATAAAAGACAGAAAAATCGGTTGATGATATTGAAAGTGAACGTGGAGAAGTAAAAGGGAAAAGTAAGAAAGATGAAAGTGGAAAGAAACATTAGTGGAAAAGTGTGGAGCAAAGGCGACACATGAAGTGGAACACAGGAGTGGAAGAAGTCATTTATAGATTAAGCACAATTGGAGAGAAACTGAAGACAATCTATACCCATATATCCTCAGCCATAGATTACTGTAGATCTGGATTTGACACGAATATGGAACTTTGCAGTAAGGGACCCAAAGTCAGAGAACGAACCCTCAAGTTCCAACCTCGAAACCGCGAAAATATCAAATGTTCGCAGTTTCGAAGTTTGAACTTGAGGGTTCCTTTTCAGATTTTGGGTCCCTTACTCCAAAGTTCCATTTTAGTGTTCAGATCTACTGTAGTCTATGCCTCATCATAACAAATTATTGAAACATATTTGATATACAGTATATATGTGTTTTTTGAAAATAAAATGAGTGTTAATATCAAGTGACTAAAAGGAGATTTGTATTATATACAAGCTCAGTCATTACCAAGTGTCTTGTAATAGCACACGTATAAACTATATATTATAGGCTAAATATATTTGCATTTAAATTGGATATGCTTTAGCTTCACGTAAGATGCACATGAACCGGTATATACCACGATACGAATTAAAAATCATGTTGTTATTGTATATACAAACACATATCCCCACTTTAATAAACACATATCTCCACTTTAATAAACACATATCCCCTCTTTACATATATTCGCACGCATTTACACAACCGTAAATGAATTAGCAGCCACACACAACCACACCTACACAGTACCGGCTCCCAATGACGTCCACACTTATACAATCCGGTATGCAAATAATCGACAACTAACATCTGTACACGTAAACATACTCGCTCCAGAAGCCGGTCACATAATTATATCTACACATACTTTTACTCGTCAACTCCTCGCATAATGGCTTTGACAAACCTGAGTTTTCGATCATATTCATTAATAAATCACGGGTACATTCAATTACACTCACTGAATTCCACATAATTTGCAATATAATAATAATTCGATATTTCCATCATTCGCCTAGACTTTAATTGACATAAGATAGATCCAAGAACACTTCATATACAGTACACTTCTATTAACAACTTTACCCCATAACAAGACATTCACCAAGTCCTACATAATATTCCATGTACATATTCAGCAACATCACCGCAATTCTATATATAATATCACATATCATTGAAAGCTTTACATTCACATACTCCTACTTATAATCTCTCAAGGAAGCCAAACTATAAGTCATTACAAAAAAAAAAAAAAAAAAAATATATATATATATAAACAAAGAGTCACATTAACGAAACCTTATGCACAATAAATCCAAAAAACTTGTACATACTCCCTTACACATTAACATACTACCCTTACACATTTACGGCGCTCAGCTTATCACATAACGCCTGCCACATAATCCCAGTTACCAAATATTAATCCTCAGCAACTTCATCTTCTCATCCCCCACATAAATCCTACCACATCCACAACATTTCAGCACCCTCCACATACTTCCCGACACATCTAACATGCCACACACAATCCCTATCACATACACGTAGTCCAATTACATTTAAGCATTCCACACATAATTCCAATCACATTTAGCCTACATATCTCCCCATACACTCCCCTCCACATCTACACATCCCACACATAATTCCAATCACATTTAGCCTACATATCTCCCCACACACTCCCCTCCCCATCTACACACCCCTCATAATTATAACACCCCCCTTTCCCCACACACTCCCCTCCACATCTACACACCCTACACATCCCCCCCCCCCCCCACACACACTACCACCCACATCCCTGGACCTCGGACACACCTCGCTGTGGACACTGGACATTAGGGCGGGCAGAGCGGCAAATGAGGCGTGTGCGCAGAAGATTTGGGACACGGCGACAGGGAAATGGTTAAATGTCGTCTGATAAATAGATTATTGTGGCGGTGCTGGCCTGTCCTCGCTCGGTGTTACTGCTGCTGATGCTGCTAGTGGTGTTATGGTGTTGGTGGTGTGGTGGTGGTGGTGGTGTATTGGTGGTGGTGGTCTGTCCTCGCTCGGTGTTACTGCTGCTGATGGTGCTAGTGGTGTTATGGTGGTGCTGGTGTATTGGTGGTGTGGTGGTGGTGGTGGTGTATTGGTGGTGTGGTGGTGGTGGTGGTGTATTGGTGGTGGTGGTCTGTCCTCGCTCGGTGTTACTGCTGCTGATGCTGCTAGTGGTGTTATGGTGGTGCTGGTGTATTGGTGGTGTGGTGGTGGTGGTGGTGTATTGGTGGTGGTGGTCTGTCCTCGCTCGGTGTTACTGCTGCTGATGCTGCTAGTGGTGTTAGTGGTGGTGGTGTATTGGTGGTAATGGTGGTGCTAGCCTGTCCTCGCTTGGTGTTACTGCTGGTGGTGGTGGTAGTGGTGTTATGGTGGTGGTGGTGCTAGCCTGTCCTCTCTCGGTGTTACTGCTGCTGATGCTGCTGGTGTTATTGGTGGTGGTGATAGTAATGGCTGTGCTGGCCTGTTCTCGCTTGGTGTTACTGATGCTGCTGGTGCTGTTATGGTTGTGGTGGTGGTGGTAGTGGTGTATTAGTGGTGGTGGTGGTGGTAGTGTATTGGTGGTTGTGGTACTAGCCGTGCTGGCCTGTCCTCGCTTGGTGTTACTGATGGTGCTGGTGCTGTTGTTATTGTTGTTCCTCAGGCTGTCTGACCGAACAGCCCCAAGGTCCCGTGCAAGACCAAGGCCATAACCGAGCGCCCCCACAGAACCCTCCCTGCTTTACCACTAAGATGCCCAGGTGACCGAAGCCGCTCCCAGGTGAGGAGCTGAGGAGGGTGTGGAAACGCCCGGTACACCGAAGCCCCACCCAAGGCCCTGTGCTCCTTAACAATTATGAAGGGAAAGTTGAGGGGAAAAAGGAAAAATGTGACGCTTTGGCTCCCAGTTAGTGGTGGTGGTGGTGGTGGCGATGGTGTATTAGTATTGTTGGTGGTGGGGGTGGTAATGGTGGTTGTATTTGTGGTATAATGTTGGTGGTAATGGTAGAGTTGCTAACAAACAATGGTGGTAGTGGTAATGGTGGCAGTGATAGTGGAGTGGTGGTGATAGTTGTGGCATAGTAATGGTTGTGGTGGTGTTAGCGGTACGTGATGGTGACATGTAGTATTGTGTCGGTGTTGGCGGTGCACGGAGATATTTGTCTAGGGAGAATTAATTTTAACATGGCGTTGGAAATCAGTTGGAAATAGAAGTAAATTTGAGGTTTGAGATGTTTATGGTAATGAGAGCAGGAAATTATATGGTATCCAAGAAACTATTTTTATTTTGATATACTGTACATTATAATTACTATACATTTGAGGTATCTGAGGTGGATAGAGTAGCGAGAGATGTGTCAAGCGGGCTTTCTTTTGGCTTGGAATTGAGGGGCTATCACACGAAAGCTTTTATCCTCAATTTGCGATTTTCAATTTTTTTACCGGTAACATTTCTGGGATCTTCTGCGCTGTTATCGGAAACTAGACTTATGAGAGATAAACTTAGGAGACATAATGCTTGAACAACTTTACTTCATAAACTGCCAGTGGTGACGATAAATGTTGAGAGAAAAGTGCTCGTGTTATACCGGCTTTAGGGTAAGTTTGGAATGTTTGAGGTGGTGAGAGCAGAAAAGGATTATTTGCCAGAGAGCTTTCCTTTGGTTTTCATGGACATACAGTAAGTTTTAATGTTTATGTGTTTGTGGTTGTGAAAGTAAGATAAACATATCCAGGAAGCTTTCTTTAATTTGTCGTTGGGAGAAAGTTGTGAACACTAAACACATTAATTCAATAAAGTTACTTTTAAGTAAGTGGTGCTGGAATCGAAATATGTATAAGTTTTCTATCCTTGCAATGTATTACTTTGAGGTATTTGCGGTTTAGAGAGGAGGTAGAGAAATGTCAAGTTCAGGTATATTTTAAGAGACTACATTATGAAGTAAGTTGTGAATGTTGCAAATTTAAAGATATGTGAATGTTGCAAATTTAAAGATAGAGATGTTGCTGATGGTTGGAACCTTAACGTTATCTTAACCCCTTCTGTACCGCGATGTCTTTTTAATTTAATTTTTGCTATAGTTAGACTATTATGTGCATTTTAAGAAGGATCTGTGGTAGTAAAACGGGTTAAGGGATACAGTTCGAAGCCGGTTAGGTGCTGGAGGCCCTTTTTAAACTGAGTACAATCGTCTAATAGTAGCCAGAATATAGTTGGAAGGACGTCACCGGTACAGAAGGGGTTAACAGAGGGAGGTCTTTTGGGGCACCATCTGTTTCTCCTTACTTGTTTGGCAATTTTAAGAGGTTTCATTCCACCTGTTTCGCGATTATAAGACGCCTCACACCATTCAGGTGTCGATTTTTTTTCTGTGCGAGCGATAGAGAGCCTGCAAATTAGGGAAAACCGGCCTTTAAGGGGGGTGACCTGCTTTTTGTTCTCTCCTTTTCTCCCTTTCTCTGGCTTGTATCCATTCGGCCCCATTCAGCCTACTGTTTTAAGACGTTTAACCCCATCCAGGTGTCATTTTTTACTGGTGAGCGGTAGCGAGCCAGCATATTTTAAAACAAATGTTGATAGCAGGCTAAATTTGTACATTTTTCGTTAGAAAAATTTCTCCGGCAAAGCCGGATTTCTTCATATAATGCTGGCTCGTTATCGCTCGCCAGGAAGAAATCGACACCTAGATGGGGATAAACGTCTTAAAATAGTTGGCTGAATGGGGCCAAATGGATACAAGCCAGAGAAAGAGAGAAAAGGCGAACAATTTAAAAAGCAGGTCACCCCCCTTAACCGCGAATTTATTTTTACCGTAAAATGTACATGTTATGCCCCAGAGAAAGAGAGAAAGAACAAGAAAAGTAATCACGTCGACACCAATTGCAAACACCAGCAATGGAATCGCGATGATGCAACTACAGGAAGACAACGATGCAACTACAGGAAGACAATGATGCAACTACAGGAAGACAATGATGCAACTACAGGAAGACAACGATGCAACTACAGGAAGACAATGATGCAACTACAGGAAGACAATGATGCAACTACAGTAAGACAACGATGCAACTACAGGAAGACAACAATGCAACTACAGGAAGACAACGATGCAACTACAGGAAGACAACGATGCAACTACAGGAAGACAATGATGCAACTACAGGAAGACAACGATGCAACTACAGGAAGACAACGATGCAACTACAGGAAGACAATGATGCAACTACAGGAAGACAACGATGCAACTACAGGAAGACAACGATGCAACTACAGGAAGACAACGATGCAACTACAGGAAGACAACGATGCAACTACAGGAAGACAACGTAATAGGGATGAAGTAGAGATAAGATGAGCCGAATTTGTGCTCGTGCGATCGAAAACTCTTTGGTACAGAACACTTCACTAACGAATGTTTTTGTAATTATGGATTTACTATACAAGAACATCATGGATTTACTATACAAGAACATTATGGATTTACTATACAAGAACATCATGGATTTACTATACAAGAACATTATGGATTTACTATACAAGAACATCATGGATTTACTATATAAGAACATTATGGATTACTATATAAGAACATTATGGATTTACTATACAAGAACATCATGGATTTACTATATAAGAACATTATGGATTTACTATACAAGAACATTATGGATTTACTATACAAGAACATTATGGATTTACTATACAAGAACATTATGGATTTACTATACAAGAACATTATGGATTTACTATACAAGAACATTATGGATTTACTATACAAGAACATTATATACAGAAGTACAATCATTTCCATAGATCGATGTGCAACCACAATAACACAGACAACTTTCGATTGGGGCCGCTCTATTAAGAAGTAAATATATGTTGCAATTTTTAGCTCATGTTGGCGATGCTGGTTTCGTATGCAAACAAATGTAGAGGTTTCGTGCCTCTATATAAATGTTAAAAATAATTAACTACCATTTTACTTTGCCCATATACTGATAAGTGAGAGCCGTCATAGAATGAGTTAATACAGATGAATGACTTCTCTCACTCTCAATTCAATTTGCTTGCAGCTTGATTTGTTAGACAGTGATAAAATTGCCAGGAATCTCCATACTGTCTCTGTGTGTACCTTTTTACTTAGTACCACGCCATGGGATCCAGATGGCGTTAGGTGTATCTGGAATATGGCTAATAAAAACGGGAAAACAACATTTGCAAACGTACTTGGCACTGAAGAGATTGCTCCTCAGCTAAAAAAGAAAAAAAAAAAAAAAAAAAAAAAAAAATAATAATAATAATAATAATCTAATGTTAACCAGAATGAAAAGGCGGAGGTCGTCTTACTAAAATGGCAATACGGTAGGGGAAATCTATGTAGATAATATAAACCATACTATAACACGAGAGACAAATATACAATCCCTGCTATTATTCGCAGCAATAATGGAAGGTCCAAGCTGAAAACCTCCTGAGACCAATTTCTAGGCCCATTAGATGGAAACAAGGAACCAGAGAGGTGAGGTGACAGACGCGGCCAGGGGAGGTGGACAGCAGAGGAGAGAGAGAGAGAGGTATGGTGGTGGTTGGTCTGGCTAGGTCTGTTGGGTCTAGCCTTAATTGTTTGGTCTGGTTTCTTATATTTTATCCAGTCTGTTCTGTTTGGTCCAGTCTCTTCTGTTTGGTCCAGTCTGTTCTGCTTGGTCCAGTCTGTTCTGTTTGGTCCAGTCTGTTCTGTTTGGTCCAGTCTGTTCTGTTTGGTCCAGTCTCTTCTGTTTGGTCCAGTCTGTTCTGTTTGGTCCAGTCTGTTCTGTTTGGTCCAGTCTGTTCTCTTTGGTTCAGTCTGTTCTATTTGGTCCAGTCTGTTCTGCTTGGTCCAGTCTGTTCTATTTGGTCCAGTCTCTTCTGTTTGGTCCAGTCTGTTCTGTTTGGTCCAGTCTGTTCTCTTTGGTTCAGTCTGTTCTACTTGGTCCAGTCTGTTCTGTTTGGTCCAGTCAGTTCTGTTCGGTCCAGTCTGTTCTGTTTGGTTCAGTCAGTTCTGTTCGGTCCAGTCTGTTCTGTTCGGTCCAGTCTGTTCTACTTGGTCCAGTCTGTTCTGTTTGGTACAGTCTGTTATATTTGGTTCAGTCTGTTCTGCTTGGTTCAGTCTGTTCTGTTTGGTACAATCTGTTCTGTTTGGTCCAATCTGTTCTGTTTGGTCCAGTTTCTTTTATTTGATCCAGTCTGTTCTGTTTGGTCCAGCCTGTTTCGTTTGGTCCAGTCTGTTTTGTTTGGTCCACTCTGTTCTGTTTGGTCCAGACTGTTCTGTTTGGTCCAGTCTGTTCTGTTTGGTCCAATCTGTTCTATTTGTTCCCCCTCATCCTTCTCCCTTCTCCCAACTCCTCTCCCCATCTATATTTTGCTTCTCCCCTCTCTCCCTTCCTTTTTCAGCTCCCCTGTTTTCTCCCCTCTCCCCCTTTCCTCTTCCCTGCCCCCTTCCTCCCTCCCTCGGCCGTGCATCAAGAATCCCAGGTTTTCACTTACACGTCCCCCAGCCTGGCCTAATTGGGCCCTCACCTTCCATAATCACCATACAAGGCCAGTTCTCCACCTAGGATGTAAATGTAAATAAGAGCACACACACACACCCACACCCACACCCACACCCACACCCACACCCACACACACACACGCTCTCTCTCTCTTTCCAATTGTTCTCCTTCCAAATTTCCAAGAATCTAAATGTGGTTGATATGCAAAAAGATGTGGATGTTATGATTAGCAATGACCTAAAGTTTTCCGAGCAATGTATTGAAATATAGAAAATAATCCAAGAACAGCTTAAATATTAGAATAAGGAGGCACTCCTAACATTTTACAATGTTCTAATACAGTCCCTTTTTGGAATATGCTGAGCAATTCTGACCTCCAACACTTATGAAGGACATAGCACGATTATAGACAGGCCAGGCTAGCGCTACAAAGCACAATTAGGTGATTGAGATATATTCTTTACAAACGAAAATCGCAGAATATATAAAAAAAAAATACTTAATTGGGTTTGATAATGAAAATTATGACAAGATGTTTTTGCAACACGCAACACTTACTGAAAACTTAAGAGCTGAAGAGGCTTAACAGTAGCACTAGTATATGTGGAGACTTTTTCACGAATAAGATCTGGTCTACCTGGAACAATCTTCCCTTAGAAGTTGTAAACCACACACACACACACACACACACACACACACACACACACACACACACACACACACACACACACACACACACACACACACACACACACACACACACACACACACACACACACACACACACCTACACACACACACACACACACACACACACACACACACACACACACACACACACACACACACACACACACACACACACACAAACTATTTCTCTCCCTCTACCGAAGCACTGGTAAATCAAGAACCCAGGGCTTTAATTGGTCCCTGGGCCTTACATAAACACGGTGCTGTTCTTTTTCCTCTCTCGGTGGCTCTCTGGCGCTTGTATAGAAGGCTGTACAGAATATCACGTTTGTTATTATTTTTTAGCTGAAATGCACTCGTGATGGTTCTCAGTTGTTAGACGAGGGGTTTAAATGTAATAAGCTATATATATTAATTTCACTCCAACACCAAACACCTCCAATGAAATTAATGACAGCATGTAAACCAAACCTTTGAAAGCTTCACAATATCTAATCAACTCAGGTAAGTGTTCTATATTTTGTTATTTTGGAGCTGTGACTTACTTGTTGACTACTTGTGAAATGCAGGGAAAAAAAAGAGGGTCTTTTATTCGACTGGTGCACAAGCCAAGGGGGGATGGGCGGGGGGGGGCGGAGGGGGCAAGAAGAGGACCCGTCACCCAACTTTTAATACATTGACCAACGGAAAAGAGCTATTTGCGGCAGGTTTACTGTAGAGTCCAACCAGGCAGACTGTTGTTTATGCAAGTGACCACCGCTGCTGCTGACACCACAAACCATCCGTGGGGATGAAGCCCCTCTTTAAGGGGAGGTTTTTAGTTTGGTCTCTAGACATCCATCAAGCTTCAGATTACACCCCCTTGAGCCCCTTTCAAGATAAATGTGTACATTTTTCGGTAGAAAAATTTCCCGGCTGAAAGCCGGTTCCTCTTAAATTACAGGCTCGCTATCGCTCGCCAGGATAAAATCGACACCTGAATTGCACGAAAGGTCTTAATATGGGGTGAAAGTTCTTAAAATCGCTAAACTAATGGGGCAAACGTTTTATATCAAAAGCAATGGGGCTAAACATGAGGGAGAAAGGGGTCCAGAAAAAAATCCCTCAAGTGGAGATCTCCCCTTAACCCGTTTATGAGAGCAAGCAACAGAACAAAAGTCGCCTCGGTCCGGATCCACTGTTCAGCTCCTTCTGCATATTCACCCACACTCCTAACGCACGGAAAACGTAGGGACGCAAGGTTGTACAGGCGATGTCTGCTCTACACAAGAGATCTGCTTTCCATATCAATCTAGAACAAGTACCCCTGCTTGAGGTCCTAATATATCTCCTAATGATTGGATCTTGTTCAAGCTTGTACACTGATATTAAGGGGAGGTTTCTAGTTTGTTTCCTACTCCTCCATCAAGCTTAACATTACACCCCCTTGAGTCCCTTTCAAGATAAATTTGTAAATTTTTCGGTAGAAAAATGTCCC
Source organism: Paralithodes platypus (assembly GCA_032716605.1). Taxonomy (NCBI): domain Eukaryota; kingdom Metazoa; phylum Arthropoda; class Malacostraca; order Decapoda; family Lithodidae; genus Paralithodes; species Paralithodes platypus. The sequence goes on from CM064540.1 coordinate 4,890,379, forward strand.
GGCCAAAGGCCGGTTCCTCTTAAATTACAGGCTCGCTATCGCTCGCCAGGATAAAATCGACACCTGAATGGCACGAAAGGTCTTAATATGGGGTGAATGTTCTTAAAATCGCTAAACTAATGGGGAAAACGTTTTATAATATCAACAGCAATGGGGCTAAACATGAGGGAGAAAGGGGTCAAGAAAAAAATCCCTCAAGTGGAGATCTCCCCTTAACAGATATACTGCACAGTATCTACAGGGTGACGCAAATTTTGAAGACCCACCTGGCAGAAATTGGCAATGCTGCCTTTCTCTAAATTTGTATAGCTAATCGATAGGTTGCGTTAATCGTCCTGTGAATATTTTGTATCAACAAACAATATATTCACAACCATTCTGTAGGCCTATACATTGCTTTTTGTAATAGCTCACCAAACGCAGAATAGGCAATACAAGCTACTGATATTGTAGTGGTGATGGGCTGGCCTATCAGAAGTGAGAACTGAGCGATCTCTGCCATACCCATAGCTTACTCCGACTGTTTCTTTTACTTATATATTTTCTAGATCTCAAGTGACGGCGTCTCTTCCGTGGATTGACCTCCCAATCTACCAAGATTGGAAGCCAAAGCGTCACATTTTTCCTTTGCCCCTCAACTTTCTCTTCATAATTGCTGAGGGGCACAGGGCCCTGTGTGGGGCTTTGGTTTCCCGGGCGTTTCTGCACCCTCCTCAGCTCCCCGCCATGAGTGGCTTCGGTCACCCAGGCTTTATTGTGGTCGGCGGGGAGGGTTCTGTGGGGGGCGCTCGGTTATGGCCTTGACCTTGCTCGGGGCCTTGGGGCTGTTCGGCCAGGCAGCTTGGGGAACAACAACAACTGATATTGTATAAGTTGCAATACAGAGAAACGTTTATGAATCATGATGAGTATAAGATGAATTACACATAGGCTAATAATAGTGCATTCACTATATATTCCAGGCATTTCAGGTGTTGGTTAAGAATGTTGCCGCATGTTTACTGTACACATTCACTATATATTCCAGGCATTTCAGGTGTTGGTTAAGAATGTTGCCGCATGTTTACCTAACTGTACAGTCATGTATAAGCATTCGTGGATCCCATAATTTGACAATTACGCAAGTATCTCTATACAGACTAATTAAGGAGTGCCATTTTCTATTAATATATAATCATATCTTTGATTTAATGTGTATCAAATTACGTCCATAAATCAAGCTCTCTGTCCACATAGAACAAATCTTACGAAGTTAAGGGGAGATTTCCACTTGAGGGACTTTTTTCTTGACCTCTTTCTCCCTCATGTCTAGCCCCATTGTTTTTGAGATTTTGAGACGTTCGCCCCTGCAGTTTGGCGATTTTAAGAACTTTCACCCCATTTATGTCACTTTTAAGACCTTTCACCCATTTAGGTGTCGATTTTTTCCTGGCGAGCGGTAGCGAGCCTGTAATTTAGGGGGAACCGGCCTTCAGCCGGGACATTTTTATAACGAAAAATGTACAAATTTATCTTGAAAGGAGGTCTTGGGGGTATTTTTGTAAGCTTGATGGAAGTCTAGGGAACAAACTAAATACCTCCCCTTAAGGAACTGTTTTGAGTGCCTGTACACACCGCTGGGTTTTCCTACTTGTGTATTCCCGTCGCCTGCTAATCTTAATCAACATTTTCGGGGGTAACCAATTGTCTCACCAGCTTAAGGGGGGGTCACCGTTTTTTTGTACATTTCTCTCCTTTTCTCTCTTTCCCTGGCTTGTATCCATTCGGCCCCATTCAGCCAACTGTTTTAAGACGTTTATCCCTATCCAGATGTCGATTTCTTCCTGGCGAGCGATAGCGAGCCAGCATTGTATGGAGAAATCCGGCTTAGCCGGAGAAATTTTTCTATCGAAAAATGTAAAAATTTAACTTGCTGTCAAAACAAATAAATATATATGCTGGCTCGCTACCGCTCGCAAGGAAAATATTGACACCTGGATGGGGGTAAACGTCTTAAAACAGTAGGCTGAATGGGGCCGAATGGATACAAGCCAAAGAGAGAGGGAGAGAAAGAGAAAAACAAAAAAAAAGCGAGGTGGGCTCCCTTAAGGGGAGATCTCCACTTCAGGGATTTTTTTCTTGACCCCTTTCTCCCTCATGTTTAGCCCCATTGCTTTTGATATTATAAAACGTTTGCCCCATTAGTTTAGCGATTTTAAGAACTTTCACCCCATATTAAGACCTTTCGTGCAATTCAGGTGTCGATTTTATCCTGGCGAGCGATAGCGAGCCTGTAATTTAAGAGGAACCGGCCTTTGGCCGGGAAATTTTTCTACCGAAAAATGTACAAATTTATCTTGAAAGGGACTCAAGGGGTGTAATTTTAAGCTTGATGGAGGTCTAGGGAACAAACTAAATACCTCTCCTTAAGGGGAGATGGTTCACTTTTGGGGCGAATTTTGCATGTATTCATTATGTTTCTAGTTTCCTCCCTAGACCTCCATCAAAAAAAAAAAAAAAAAACCCACATCCAATAGATCCCCCTTCTAGATTAATGTGTACATTTTTTCGCCGGTTCTTCCAACATTATAGGCTCACTATCGTTCGCCAGGGAAAAAATCGACACCTAAATAGCACGAAAGGTCTAAATATTGAAGAAGAAATGGGGCGAAAGGTCTTAAAATCGACTAACTAATGGGGCAAACATCTTAACATCTGAAAACTAATGGGGCTAAACATGAGGAAGAAAATGGTCCAGATAACCCCCATTAAAAGCATTAAATACAAGTTAAATAGTCTTCTCTAGACCATGATCACTATGTCTCCGGGAGCTATCATTCAATTGAAACATTATCATTCCTGACGAAGTGAAACCTAAAACCTCCCTGCTGGTACGTCATTAGAAGAGCTATCAAGTGTTGTCTGAGACCTAAAAAAAAAAAAAATCTCTTGTACAACTATAAAGAGCTAGACCACTTGCTTATATAAGCTTGTTCTTCCTCCGTCCAATTCTTCTTCTTTCCTACTTGACTCCAGCCATCTGGTCTGGTATGGTATCATCATATGGCTATAGCACCTATTACGAATGATAGAGCTCGATTGCCTCTATTAATTCGTATATTGTTTTTGTACGATAACTAACATTCCTTTGTGTGAATGTAAAAACTCACTTCCTACCTGTACATCATCATAGATAATCCCTCCTAATATTAACGATGTATCTTATAATGGGCATCCAATTTGCCATCCATGGCTTTAGTAATTGGTAGTTTATAGTTATTTCCTGATATCCACTGTTTTAATATCATAATAAAACATGTATTTGTATCATTGTTTATTATCATCATATGGCTATTGCTCTTAATACGAATAGTAATCACACAACACACACACACACACACACACACACACACACACACACACACACACACACACACACACACACACACACACACACACACACACACACACACACACACACACACACACACACACACACACACACAGGACGAGCCTACGTTCATTTGTAGATTGACGTTCAAGTCATTGGTCGATATCTGACAAGGAATACACATCGAATGATTCTTTTGGCCTTGATAGAAGATTAGTTAGAAGAGGTAAGGGGAATTAGAGCGAATGTGATGAAAATATATTGATAACAAGGACTAGATAATATTAAGGGGAGGTTTTTAGTTGATTCCCTAGACTTCCATCAAGCTTGAAATTACACTCCCTTTGATCCTCTTTCAAGATAAATTTGTACATTTTTCGGTAGAAAAATGTCCCGGCCAAAGGCCGGTTCCTCTTAAATTACAGGCTCGCTATCGCTCGCCAGGAAAAAATCGACACCTAAATGGCACGAAAGGTCTTAAAAGTGACATAAATGGGGCGAAAGTTCTTAAAATCGTCAAACTAATGGGCCGAACGTCTTAAAATCTCAAAAGCAACGGAGCTAAACATGAGGGAGAAAGGGGTCCAGAAAAAAAATCCCTCCAGTGGAAACCTCCCCTTAACAGGAATGTAGGAATAAACATCAACATTGAATTTGCATGAATAGCATGAGGGGGCAGCAAGATAAACTGAACTGTTATGAACTAGAGAGCTTTGAAAGTGTGGGGAAATAAAATGATGAAGCGAGCAAACCAAACTAGTATCAAATGGGTGAACAGATTCCAGATTTGAGACGGTCAACATAAAAACAAATATAATTACTGTATGATGTTAAGGGGAGGTATTTAGTTTGTTCCCTAGACTTCCATCAAGCTTACAAAAATACCCCCAAGACCTCCTTTCAAGATAAATTTGTACATTTTTCGATAGAAAAATGTCCCGGCTGAAGGCCGGTTCCCCTTAAATTACAGGCTCGCTACCGCTCGCCAGGAAAAAATCGACACCTAAATGGGACGAAAGGTCTTAAAAGTGACCTAAATGGGGTGAAAGTTCTTAAAATCGCCAAACTACACCCCGAACGTCTCAAAATCTCAAAAACAATGGGGCTAGACATGAGGGAGAAAGGGGTCAAGAAAAAAGTCCCTCAAGTGGAAATCTCCCCTTAATGCCAATCATTCTAACAAAACATACACTAAGTAATTATTATTTATGTATCACATTATATGGATGGACTATTTCATTTTGTTCTGATAATATTAGTTGTCATCCATTATCGTTATATTCTTATTAATATTATGATTATTGTTATTATCATTATAATTATTATTAATACTAGTCTTTTTAGTAATATAAATATCATCATCATTATTATTATTATTATTATTATTATTATAATTATCATTATTATTATTATTATTATAATTATCATTATTATTATTATTATTATAATTATCATTATTAATTATTATTATTATTATTATTATTATACTGAAACCTGAATGTTATAAACATAGTTTTTACATATAGATTCCAACGTTTTATGACTCCGTAGTCTTATTGAATTATTCATATATTTCAAAGAAATTTCGATAAAATAAGCGGAAAATTGACAGAATGGGAGTTGAACGGCATCAGTGAAAATATTGGTCGTAAAATTATATTTATCGGAATCTTGACCAAGTGAAAGGAGATGCGTTATTGAGTCTCGGGATAAAAGGACTGTTACCCTTGTGAGCCGTACCAAAGACAATCGATAGAGGGAAGAAATGAGTTACAGCACGGTCAATGTTTTACACTACGTCATTGACTAATTATATAGCAAAGATACACACACACTCTTTCTCTCGCTTCCTTCCTTTTCCTCTCTCTTCATGGATATATATATAACTGAATGATTCCCCGCTTTACTCCGGAAAACTATATATTAATGATAATGCTTTATAAATTATCTAGCTCGGACTGAGATGGAAATTCGCACACACAGACATACATAGCATATACACACACACTATATATATATATATATATATATATATATATATATATATATATATATATATATATATATATATATATATATATATATATATAGATATATATAATATATATATATATATATGTATATGTACTGTATATATATATATATATACTGTATATATGTACTTCACTAGGAAGCACTTTATTTAGTCCAGGAGCGTTTTTCAATCATGCCACCTTTCTACTTATTGCTGATAAATGTGTCTTTATTGATACAAACAGCACATGTGTTCAGTATATTAGTGAAGGTGGGGCTAGCTTAAGCTGAGTTTAGTTGACCAGTAAGAATACTACCACGTATGCCAACTGCCACCATCTCGGTTACATATAAAATAAACCCCCGGTGAAGGAGACATTGGCCGAGTTACCCCCTCTCCTCCTCCCCGGACCAAAGACCTGTTACCCTAATCCAGCCCGGGGCCATAAAAACCCTCCACTCCTTACGTGTGTCTTTGCATGGGGGGGGGGGGGGGGGGGGGGGGGGTGTCTCTGGGGGGCCGTGAGGGGGGCGCTAGGAAATGTGCATCGGCATTAAAGGGGAGGTTTTTAGTTTGGTCCCTGGATATCCATCAAGCTTAAGATTACACCCCCTTGAGCCCCTTTCAAGATAAATTTGTACATTTTTCGGTAGAAAAATGTCCCGGCTGAGAGCCGGTTCCTCTTATATTACAGGCTCGCTGTCGCTCGCCAGGATAAAATCGACACCTAAATGGCACGAAAGGTCTTAAAATTGACAGAAATGGGTCGAAGGTTCTTAAAATCGTCAAAATAATGGGCCGAACGTCTTAAAATTAGAAAAGCAATGGGGCTAAACATGAGGGAGAAAGGAGTCAAGAAAAAAATCCCTCCAGTGGATATCTCCCCTTAAAAAGTGGACACAAGCCATTACCCCACACTGTAAAGGCAATCCTGTATTACTGACCGTGGGGGCTTGAGGGAGGGGGGGGGGGGGGAGAGTGGGGAAGGCTTACATAGATTCACATAACACTAGCCACACATGTACGATCCCAGTATTGTGACCACACCTTAATTATTATACAGATAGCAAAACTCCTTGAGAGAGAGAGAGAGAGAGAGAGAGAGAGAGAGAGAGAGAGAGAGAGAGAGAGAGAGAGAGAGAGAGAGAGAGAGAGAGAATATAATAAGCTTTGTTGTCAGTAGCTTTCCACAGATGCGGTACACAATGCTATTAATTGGTTTATACATATCTCTTAAGGGGAGATCTCCACTTGAGGGATTTTTTTTCTTGACTCCTTTCTCCCTCATGTTTAGCCCCATTGCTTTGATATTATAAAACGTTTGCCCCATTAGTTTAGCGATTTTAAGAACTTTCACCCCATATTAAGACCTTTCGTGCAATTCAGGTGTTGATTTTATCCTGGCGAGCGATAGCGAGCCTGTAATTTAAGAGGAACCGGCCTTCGGCCGGGAAATTTTTCTACCGAAAAATGTACAAATTTATCTTGAAAGGGACTCAAGGGGGTGTAATTTTAAGCTTGATGGAGGTTTAGGGAACAAACTAAATACCTCCCCTTAATGTGGTCATCCTCGTAACAACATGAGCTGTCATACATACCTGTGGAAGAAAGAGAAAACAATCATTAGTATGACTCTTAAAGATACATATATCTTATGATTGTCTCTATCAATCTATTTTAAAATAAAGCGAAGACAAATATATTTAATAGTGAAAACACAACACTATCAGGCTATGACCACAGATAAAAATAGTAATTAACCCGTGAAAGGGTTAAAAAGCAATTGAATAGTCAAATTATTAGAAATCCTACTAAAAGAAACGACAGAGAATACACAGTGAGAAGAAAATGAGAAATATATATTTTCTTAGAGGTGACCACTGAGAACATGAATATCAAATGTAAGACCATAATTAACCACTTGCGAGTTTCAGGCTATAAGGAAGTTGGAGCTGTACACATCGATGGTAAATAGAAATACAATAATTACGTCGGTTTTAATGGCTAAAGAGCGTGTTGAATTGAGTTTTATGCCTTTATAAATATACGACAACCGTATTGTAACGGGTAATTCTGTTGAATATCGATATCTACAGCTCCAACTTCCTTATAGCACGAAACTCGCAAGTGGTCATTTATATTACTCCACTTCTCGGCCAGTTCTCATCCATAAAGGCTTCTCGAGGCAAATATATCGTTTTTAGCTTATTTTAGAATAATGAGGAACTATGGGAACATAGGAGGAGGTAGGGTAGGAAGAGAAATAGGAAAGGAGGACGAGTGTGTTAAGGGGAGGTTTTTAGTGTATTTCCTAGACTTCCATCAAGCTTGAAATTACACCCCCTTGACTCCCTTTCAAGATAAATTTGTACATTTTTCGGTAGAAAAATGTCCCGGCCGAAGGCCGATTCCTCTTAAATTACAGGCTCGCTATCGCTCGCCAGGAAAAAATCGACACCTAAATGGCACGAAAGGTCTTAAAAGTGACATAAATGGGGCGAAAGTTCTTTAAAACGCCAAACTAATGGGGCGAACGTCTTAAAACCTCAAAAGCAATGGGGTTAAACAAGAGGGAGAAAGGGGTAAAGAAAATAATCCCTCAAGTGGAAATCTCCCCTTAAGGAGGAGGAGGTAGAATAGGAAGAACAGGAAGAAGGCACTTGTAAGGAGCATGTGAAGGAGGAGGAGGAGGAGGTAAGGGAGGAAGAGAAGTAGGAAGCCAGGAGTATGTGAAGGAGGAGGAGGAGGAGGTAAGGTAGGAAGAGAAGTAGGAAGCCAGGAGTATGTGAAGGAGGAGGAGGAGGAGGTAAGGTAGGAAGAGAAGTAGGAAGCCAGGAATATGTGAAGGAGGAGGAGGAGGAGGTAAGGTAGGAAGAGAAGTAGGAAGCCAGGAATATGTGAAGGAGGAGGAGGAGGTAAGGTAGGAAGAGAAGTAGGAAGCCAGGAGTATGTGAAGGAGGAGGAGGAGGAGGTAAGGTAGGAAGAGAAGTAGGAAGCCAGGATATGTGAAGGAGGAGGAGGAGGAGGTAAGGTAGGAAGAGAAGTAGGAAGCCAGGAATATGTGAAGGAGGAGGAGGAGGAGGTAAGGTAGGAAGAGAAGTAGGAAGCCAGGAGTATGTGAAGGAGGAGGAGGAGGAGGTAAGGTAGGAAGAGAAGTAGGAAGCCAGGAGTATGTGAAGGAGGAGGAGGAGGAGGTAAGGTAGGAAGAGAAGTAGGAAGCCAGGAGTATGTGAAGGAGGAGGAGGAGGAGGTAAGGTAGGAAGAGAAGTAGGAAGCCAGGAATATGTGAAGGAGGAGGAGGAGGAGGTAAGGTAGGAAGAGAAGTAGGAAGCCAGGAGTATGTGAAGGAGGAGGAGGAGGAGGTAAGGTAGGAAGAGAAGTAGGAAGCCAGGAGTATGTGAAGGAGGAGGAGGAGGAGGTAAGGTAGGAAGAGAAGTAGGAAGCCAGGAGTATGTGAAGGAGGAGGAGGAGGAGGAGGAGGTAAGGTAGGAAGAGAAGTAGGAAGCCAGGAGTATGTGAAGGAGGAGGAGGAGGAGGTAAGGTAGGAAGAGAAGTAGGAAGCCAGGAGTATGTGAAGGAGGAGGAGGAGGAGGTAAGGTAGGAAGAGAAGTAGGAAGCCAGGAATATGTGAAGGAGGAGGAGGAGGAGGTAAGGTAGGAAGAGAAGTAGGAAGCCAGGAGTATGTGAAGGAGGAGGAGGAGGAGGTAAGGTAGGAAGAGAAGTAGGAAGCCAGGAATATGTGAAGGAGGAGGAGGAGGAGGTAAGGTAGGAAGAGAAGTAGGAAGCCAGGAATATGTGAAGGAGGAGGAGGAGGAGGTAAGGTAGGAAGAGAAGTAGGAAGCCAGGAGTATGTGAAGGAGGAGGAGGAGGAGGTAAGGTAGGAAGAGAAGTAGGAAGCCAGGAGTATGTGAAGGAGGAGGAGGAGGTAAGGTAGGAAGAGAAGTAGGAAGCCAGGAGTATGTGAAGGAGGAGGAGGAGGAGGTAAGGTAGGAAGAGAAGTAGGAAGCCAGGAATATGTGAAGGAGGAGGAGGAGGAGGTAAGGTAGGAAGAGAAGTAGGAAGCCAGGAGTATGTGAAGGAGGAGGAGGAGGAGGTAAGGTAGGAAGAGAAGTAGGAAGCCAGGAGTATGTGAAGGAGGAGGAGGAGGAGGTAAGGTAGGAAGAGAAGTAGGAAGCCAGGAGTATGTGAAGGAGGAGGAGGAGGAGGTAAGGTAGGAAGAGAAGTAGGAAGCCAGGAGTATGTGAAGGAGGAGGAGGAGGAGGTAAGGTAGGAAGAGAAGTAGGAAGCCAGGAGTATGTGAAGGAGGAGGAGGAGGAGGTAAGGTAGGAAGAGAAGTAGGAAGCCAGGAGTATGTGAAGGAGGAGGAGGAGGAGGTAAGGTAGGAAGAGAAGTAGGAAGCAGGAGTATGTGAAGGAGGAGGAGGAGGAGGTAAGGTAGGAAGAGAAGTAGGAAGCCAGGAGTATGTGAAGGAGGAGGAAATAGAATAGGAAGATAAGTATGAAGGCAGAAGGAGAAGGAGGAGGAGGTAGGGTAGCAAGATAGAATGAGTATAGGGAGGAGGAGGAAGAGGTAAAGCAGTAAGACAGAAGGTGAATGAGGAGGAGGAGTAGGCTGGGTAGGATGATAGGTAGGGAGGCAGAGGGAGTGTATGAGGAGGAGGAGGCTGGGTAGGATGATAGGTAGGGAGGCAGAGGGAGTGTATAAGGAGGAGGAGGGGTTAAGTAGAAAGAAAGGTAGGGAGGCAGAGGGAGTGTATGAGGAGGAGGAGGGGTTAAGTAGAAAGAAAGGTAGGGAGGCAGAGGGAGTGTATGAGGAGGAGGAGGGGTTAAGTAGAAAGAAAGGTAGGGAGGCAGAGGGAGTGTATGAGGAGGAGGAGGGGTTCAGTAGAAAGAAAGGTAGGGAGGCAGAGGGAGTGTATGAGGACTAGTGTGTGAGGAGGTGGGAGTGACAGTGGGTGCCTAGACAGTAACCAGTAGCAAGGTACCCAGCCGCGTCGGGGGATTACTCTGTATAACCATAATAGTACCCTGGCTAACTATCTCACTCACTCACTCACTCTCTCACTATCACTCTCTCTCTCTGTGTTGCTACAGTAAATAATTATCTAAAATTAGTTTGTTTCTTTAGCTCAATTAAGGTTTAGTTGATTAGTGAAACCTTGATATGGGATTGGCAACACCCTTGCTATATATTTATGCATATGGTTGTATGGGCCACATAGAAGGGGTAACTGTGGGATAATAGGTGTTGATGCTGTGAGGAATCCAGGAAGGGGGGATAGGGAGGGAACAATGGAGAGAGAGAGAGAGAGAGAGAGAGAGGAGGGTTTACCAAGCTAATCAAATACTGTATAACATGTAAATAGAGAGGGGGTTACAATGATGTGTTATCATGATAGAAATAGTTACCTAGATGGACAGTTATATAGATAGATAAATAATGCAAACGAGAGGGAGGTAATGAGGCAAAGAGGTGTTTCTAGGGGTGCACACAAGAGATAGAGAGATATGTAGGGAGGTAAGCGAGGTTAAGAGGTATTTATAGGGGTGAGCATAAGAGATAAAGAGATATATGGGAGGTAGTGAGGCTAAGAGGTGTTGCTAGGGGTGTACATAAGAGATAGAGAGATATGGAGAGGTAAGGAGGTGTTTCTAGGGGTGCGATATCTATGGAGAGGTAGGGAGGTGGTGAGGTTAAGAGGTATTTATAGGGGTGAACATAAGAGATATAGAGAGGTAGGGAGGTGGTGAGGTAAGGAGGTGTTTCTAGGGATGCATATAAGAGATAAAAAGAGATAGAAAGAGATGTAGGGAGGTAGTGAGCTGTTTCTAGGGGTACATATATGAGATAGAGAGAGATGTGGAGAGGTAGTGAGGTGTTTCTAGGGGTGAACATAAGAGATAGATAACTATATGGAGAGGTAGCGAGGTTAAAAGGTGTTTATAGGGGTGCACACAAGAGCTAGAGAGATATATTGAGAGGTAGGGAGGTAGTGAGGTAAGGAGGGTAACCTAGGGGCTCACAAGGACTAACATCTGAGGTGAGACAGAAGGCTGAGGACGGTCATTTGTCTCACCAAGGAAATTAACTCCAGGCTCTTCAAGGTTCCCGTCAACAATTATGAGACGGTGGACAAGGGGAGGAGAGGGACCTTAAGTTGTACCCTTAATTACATAGGAAGGGGGACGAGACTCTCCCTGGTTGTGTTGTTTTCAATCAGGGAAGATAAGAACGAACTCCTTCCTGTGTTAAAAATGTCACTAATATTCCCCCCCATTCACACACCTCTATTAGTGGTGGACTTGAGAAATGGGTGATGCAAATTTTAATTTTCCACCAAATATTGCAGTTGCGTATCTTAAGGGGAGGTTTCTAGTTTGTTTCCTACTCCTCCATCAAGCTTAAAATTACACCCCCTTGAGTCCCTTTCAAGATAAATTTGTACATTTTTCTGTAGAAAAATTTCCCGGCCAAAGGCCGGTTCCTCTTAAATTACAGGCTCGCTATCGCTCGCCAGGATAAAATCGACACCTGAATGGCACGAAAGGTCTTAATATGGGGTGAAAGTTCTTAAAATCGCTAAAATAATGGGGCAAACGTTTTATAATATCAACAGCAATGGGGCTAAACATGAGGGAGAAAGGGGTCAAGAAAAAAATCCCTGAAGTGGAGATCTCCCCTTAAGGGGAGATATCCACTTGAGAGATTTTTTTCTTGACTCCTTTCTCCCTCATGTTTAGCCTCATTGCTTTTGAGATTTTAAGACGTTCGCCCCATTAGTTTGGCGATTTTAAGAACCCTCGCCCCATGTCTGTCAATTTTAAGACCAGTCGTGCCATTTAGGTGTCGATTTTTTCCTGGCGAGCGATAGCGAGCCTGTAATTTAAGGGGAATCGGCCTTCGGCCGGGACATTTTTCTACCGAAAAATGTACAAGTTTTTCTTGAAAGGGGGTCTAGGGTGAGTAATTTTAAGTTTGATGGAAGTCTAGGGAATCGACTAAAAACCTCCCCTTAAGAAGCTTGCGAATATTGATTAACCTAGCAAACCTTATAATTATGCACTATTATAAATTAATGTATCTAAGCCAAGTATGGTTAAAGAAAAATATTAGTTAAGATTGTGCGTGTTGCGTACAGTGTACAGTATGGAAGTGGAAGCTTGATAAGTTAATGTAAAAAGCTGTAATACATATATTGGAGGCTTCAGAGGTTTACTATAAGTGTGTAACTAGAGCTTTTTTTTTTTTGGAACCGAGGAGATAGGACGGGATTGGAGATTGGGTCTCACGAAATGGGAAGTGGGGCAGTGATTACAGTTGGACAGAGAGTTTGGTATGAACTGATGGTAATAGGAAGAGAACTGAGGCTGGTTTGGTGGAGTAAGGGAGGTGGGGAAATGGGAAGGAGTTGGGCTGCAGGTGAGGAGAGAAGCTGGGTTTGTGAAGAGATCAGGGGGTGGAGCGAGATCACGGGGTGGGGAGAGAATATGGAGTGGGAGAGAGGGAGAGAATATGGGGTAGGGAGATAATATGCGAGTAGGGAGAGAATATGGTGTAGGGAGAGAATATGGTGTAGGGAGAGAATATGGTGTAGGGAGAGAATATGGTGTAGGGAGAGAATATGGTGTAGGGAGAGAATATGGTGTAGGGAGAGAATATGGTGTAGGGAGAGAATATGGTGTAGGGAGAGAATATGGTGTAGGGAGAGAATATGGTGTAGGGAGAGAATATGCGAGTGGGGAGAAAATTTGCGAGTGGGGAGAACATTTGCGAGTGGGGAGAGAATATTCGGTGGGGAGAGAATTATTGCGTAGGAGGAAAATTTGGGATGGGGACAAATTTGGAATGGGGAAAAGAACTTGTGGGTGCGGAAGAGAACTTGTTTTGGGGAAGAGTAAATGGAGTGGGACAGAGAACTTGGAGTGGGACTGAGAACTTGGAGTGGGGAAGATAACGTGGGGTGGGGAAGATCATTTGAGGTGGGGAGAGAATTTGTGACAGTAAAGAGAATTAAGAGTGGGGAGAACATTTAAGTGGGGAGAGAATTTAGGATGGAGAGATAATTTGGGGTGAGGAGAAAACTTAGGGGTGGGAAAGAAAATATAAGATGGGGAGATTTTTTGGGTGGGAAGAGAATTTGTGGAGAGGAGAAAACTTGGGGCTGGGAGTAGCGTTGTGGATCTTCAGAGAGCTGGGGTGATGGGTATAAGTAAGGTATCGGAGATGGAGAGACGTCTAAAAGAGATGATTAATGATGGGATGGCAAAAAAGCGTAGGTTGCAAAAGCTCAAAGGATGACTGGAAAACGTGTTGTCAGGCCTTGTGAGAATAGGTCTAGGAGGATGAGTTGCACATTCCAGGGGTTACGAAGTATGGGCAGGGAAGGCTGATAAAATGGGGATTACAGTAATATGGAAAGGCAGAAAGGAAGAGGTAGACCGAGAGTAAGATGGTGGGCTGGAGTTGAGATGTACATGAGTAAAATTGGTGTTGGGTAGGAGGAGGGGTACCTTCTGACGGGTAACAGAGAAGCAAGGAAGCAATATTTTCGCGGCTACCCCCTCGGGGGTCTAGACATCCGGAATAGATATATAGATATATAGATATATAGATATATAAAACTATGCTTATGACACATCATACCCTAGCATACAATAAAAGCATCATCAACAACAACAACAACACATCATACAGATATTGATACTCTGCACTATTAAAACGAATCATTCGGTAGTAAAGATTGTTATAGAGATGTGAAAGTGGCCTTTTGCCGTGGATAAGGCCCGGTGATGAGAGGTTCTAACTGGTCCAGGCTGTTGATGGCAGTCCCTTCCATTGTTTGGACAGCAAGCAGGTCACTATTTTGAACAAAGCACTGCAGGTTCGGTGTGGCGGGCTACCTTTGTTGAAACATAAGCTACCTGGCACCACTAGGATGAAGGAGAAGTGTAAACAGACAGTTGCTACCATCACAAACACTATCCAACAAACTAGTATAATACGTCATGTTAACCAATACAGCAAAAAAGTAGTAAACTACTTCGTTACATCGCAAGATTAAATAATGATTGCATATAATGTATAATTGTTAGTCTTTGGTGTGAGGTGAGACTTTCTTGTATTTCATATTTCAGTACAATACACTTTGCAATCAACTTTAGCACAGCAGACCTTAGACACGTATCTTGGTGTGTATTAGAATAAAGAAGGTGACAAGAAGATTTTGGAAAATACTTCATGTAGCCAATGTATGAATATATTGCTAAAATAATAGTTGTTAGGATACGTTGCGATGTGGATGCCTCCAGACCTGAATCTTGCTGAGTTAGGAAGAAAAGCTAAACACAAATGTCAAAGAGTCCGCGAGAAGCGGGAGTTATGAGTCAGCGACGCAGAGTAAACAGGATTGCCTCCAATATTGAAAACAGCATCTTGCAATTCTCACCTCGAAAAAAGAATTGATCACAAACACAAAAAGTATAACCTTTGCCGGGAGGCTTTCGTCGGAGATATTGAGAACATCACAAAAAAGTATTTATCGTTGATTAAGATCGACAGCAATCTATTAACAATTGAAATATTGTAATTTTTATCTCATAAAAGAGTGGGTAAACATAATCTGAGCTTGTTGACTGGTTGAGAGAGAAGATTACTTGAATTGGCGCTCACTGTGTATATTCTCACCTGGCTATAATGCTCTTTGGCAGGAGAGCTAAAAATGGCCTCCCTGAAGTACCTTTGAAAGTGCTACCGCCACTGTTCATCACCAACAATTTGAAGGCAGACAAACATATATAGAGCAGCGATCCCCGCAGACAGTGTGTTGTTTACCGCAGACAAACATATATAGAGCAGCGATCCCCGCAGACAGTGTGTTGTTTACCGCAGACAAACATATATAGAGCAGCGATCCCCGCAGACAGTGTGTTGTTTACCGCAGACAAACATATATAGAGCAGCGATCCCCGCAGACAGTGTGTTGTTTACCGCAGACAAACGTATATAGAGCAGCGATCCCCGCAGACAGTGTGTTGTTTACCGCAGACAAACATATATAGAGCAGCGATCCCCGCAGACAGTGTGTTGTTTACCGCAGACAAACATATATAGAGCAGCGACCCCCGCAGACAGTGTGTTGTTTACCGCAGACAAACATATATAGAGCAGCGATCCCCGCAGACAGTGTGTTGTTTACCGCAGACAAACATATATAGAGCAGCGATCCCCGCAGACAGTGTGTTGTTTACCGCGAGAGGTGTAAGCTCATAAATTGGGTCTAACACTCCCGAGGTCTCTGGGCCCGGAAAGACCGAAATGGAAAATGGTCCCTGGTGTGCAAGGTGAGAAGCCAACGAGAACACAGAAGCCTGAGAATAGTTGAGGACCATTATATAGGAACACTAGCAGCATGAGGAACACACATGCATCATTATTGTATTTATTTATTTTGTTTGTAAACTAAGCTTACCATCCTCATATCTGTACATCTCATGTTCATCCACTAAATTGTAAAATGTGTATTTTCAGCCCATTCTTTAATAAACCGTTTATTATTATTATTATTATTATTATTATTAAAGAGAACACGAGAGGAAGTGATATCGAGGTACAATGGAGGACTAGTATAAAAGAGGATAATGTTGTATCAGAACGAAAACAAACCAAGGTGTGATTAAGGGGAGATTTCCACTTGAGAGATTTTTTTCTTGACTCCTTTCTCCCTCGTGTTTAGCTCCATTGCTTTTCTAATTTTAAGACGTTCGCCCAATTATTTTGACGATTTTAAGAACTTTCGACCCATTTCTGTCAATTTTAAGACCTTTCGTGCCATTTAGGTGTCGATTTTATCCTGGCGAGCGATAGCGAGCCTGTAATTTAAGAGGAACCGGCTTTCAGCACACATTTATCTTGAAAGGGGCTCAAGGGGGTGTAATCTTAAGCTTGAAGGATATCTAGGGACCAAACTAAATACCTCCCCTTAATGAGGGCGATAACACAGGGATTAGGGTGTAATTTAGGACCAGTATAACAGGCGAGCCTATGTGAGAGGACGCGTATATCTGGGTATAATTAGTGATATCGAACATCATTGGGAGCCGCAGACCGAGTCCGTGCAGAAACGGCACGATACGTGACAACTTACGATAATCAATATCGAACAGAACGTGTATCGAATAATATTAAGGGGAGATTTCCACTTGAGGGATTTATTTCTTGACCCCTTTATCCTTCATGGTTAGCCCCATTGCTTTTGATATTTTAAGACGTTCGCCCTATTAGTTTGGCCGATTTTTAGAACTTTTGCCCTCTTTCTGACAATTTTGAGACTTTTCGTGCCATTTAGGTGTCGATTTTTTCCTGGCGAGCGATAGCGAGCCTGTAATTTAAGAGGAACCGGCCTTCGGCCGGGACATTTTTCTACCGAAAAATGTACAAATTTATCTTGAAAGGGGGTCTAGGGGCTGTAATGTTAAGCATGATGGAAGTCTAGTGAACTAACTAAAAACCTCCCCTTAAGAAACTATTATGTACGTTGAGAAGTAGTAAGGGGACGTACACAAACAATAGAGCCGTATTAGTGAAGGTTGAGTTAATGATGAGAGGACGTGTATCAGTACAACTAAGGAAGAACTTAAGGGGAGATTTCCACTGGAGGGATTTTTTTTCTAGATCCCTTTCGCCCTCGTGTTTAGCCCCATTGCTTTTTTTGAGATTTTAAGACGTTCGACCCATTAGTTTGGCGATTTGAAGCACTTTCACACCATTTCTGTCAATTTTAAAAGCTTTCGTGCCACTTAGGTGTTGATTTTTTCCTGGCGAGCGATAGCGAGCCTGTAATTTAAGAGGAATCAGCCTACGGCCGGGAAATTTTTCTACCGAAAAACGTACAAAATTATCTTGAAAGGAGGTCTAGGGGGTGTAATTTTAAGCTTGTTTGAGGTCTAGGGAACAAACTAAAAACGTCCCCTTAAACAGGGAGAAGACAAAAAAGTACGAACAAGGGGATGAACAAAGACAATAGAGAAGGAGTATTCATCAAGACAATAGAGAAGGAGTATTCATCAAGACAATAGAGAAGGAGTATTCATCAAGACAATAGAGAAGGAGTATTCATCAAGACAATAGAGAAGGAGTATTCATCAAGACAATAGAGAAGGAGAATTCATCAAGACGAACATTAGCCACCAAATAATATGGATCCGGATGAGTTTTAGTGCTAGAAAATATACTAAAGGACGGGTATATACTGTACTGTAACAACTAAAGGACGGGTATATACTGTACTGTAACAACTAAAGGACGGGTATATACTGTACTGTAACAACTAAAGGACGGGTATATACTGTACTGTAACAACTAAAGGACGGGTATATACTGTACTGTAACAACTAAAGGACGGGTATATACTGTACTATAACAACTAAAGGACGGGTATATACTGTACTATAACAACTAAAGGACGGGTATATATATACTGTACTATAACAACTAAAGGACGGGTATATACTGTACTATAACAACTAAAGGACGGGTATATACTGTACTATAACCACTAAGGACGGGTATACGTACTATAACAACTAAAGGACGGGTATAACTGTACTATAACAACTAAAGGACGGTATATACTGTACTATAACAACTAAAGGACGGGTATATACTGTACTATAACAACTAAAGGACGGGTATATACTGTACTATAACAACTAAAGGACGGGTATATACTGTACTGTAACAACTAAAGGACGGGTATATACTGTACTATAACAACTAAAGGACGGGTATATACTGTACTATAACAACTAAAGGACGGGTATATATATACTGTACTATAACAACTAAAGGACGGGTATATACTGTACTGTAACAACTAAAGGACGGGTATATACTGTACTGTAACAACTAAAGGACGGGTATATACTGTACTATAACAACTAAAGGACGGGTATATACTGTACTATAACAACTAAAGACGGGTATATATACTGTACTATAACAACTAAAGGACGGGTATATACTGTACTATAACAACTAAAGGACGGGTATATACTGTACTATAACAACTAAAGGACGGGTATATACTGTACTATAACAACTAAAGGACGGGTATATACTGTACTATAACAACTAAAGGACGGGTATATACTGTACTATAACAACTAAAGGACGGGTATATACTGTACTATAACAACTAAAGGACGGGTATATACTGTACTGTAACAACTAAAGGACGGGTATATACTGTACTATAACAACTAAAGGACGGGTATATACTGTACTATAACAACTAAAGGACGGGTATATATATACTGTACTATAACAACTAAAGGACGGGTATATACTGTACTATAACAACTAAAGGACGGGTATATACTGTACTGTAACAACTAGCATACAAAGGTGAGTGGCATAAGTACAAGCACACACAAGATGAAGACTCGAGGGCTAGTGGACGAGAGAAGGTGCATATAATAATTAAATAAAGGAGGAACATATAAAGGAAATAAGATGTATGAGGAACGAGATAACACGAATGATAATTGGTGAAGACGAATATAAGAGAGGACTTGTATATAACGGAGGACAACTGTAATGGAGAGAGGGAAGTACAAAGAGAATACGACAGAGGGGGGAGATTGTTAAGGGGAGATCTCCACTCGAGGGATTTTTTTCTTGACCCCTTTCTCCCTCATGTTTAGCCCCATTGCTTTTGATATAAAACGTTTGCCCCATTAGTTTAGCTATTTTAAGAACTTTCACCCCATATTAAGACCTTTCGTGCCATTCAGGTGTCAATTTTATCCTGGCGAGCGATAGCGAGCCTGTAATTTAAGAGGAACCGGCCTCCGGCCGGGACATTTTTCTACCGAAAAATGTACAAATTTATCTTGAAAGGAGGTCTAGGGGGTGTAATTTTAATCTTGATGGACGTCTAGGGAACCAACTAAAAACCTCCCCTTAATACGGTCGGCCAAATAAGTCATGTTGCCGCTGTCATTACGTTTTGCTCACTGTGTGCTGTATTATTGTCTGTCAGATGTTGAATAGGGTGTGTAAAGATAGGAACAGGTTTGTATATCTCACTCGCAACGATGAAATTGATTCTTAGATAGTGCCGATACCGATTATTGATCGAAATATACTTGGTGCCGCGACATCACTTATTTGGGTAACTGTACACACAATGTCCCGAGAGACTCTGGTGTTGTGGCTGCAGAAGGAAGATCCCGAAGTATGAAGGACGTGTTTCATGGTATATTTAACCCTCTCCGACATATGACGCGATTTTGAGCCTATTAGGGATACTATAAAGCCTTTGTTACCATCAGGGGTAGTTATAAACCTTTAGTTTAGTTACTTCAACCTCTGCAGTTGTCTGTGAGTTAGCTGTGGGCAGAAAACTAATTTTGGAGAGGTAATTATAAGAGTGAGAGAACTCTATCTCTTATTGCTAATCTGGCAACCTCTGCGTCATAGGCTATGTGCGTGAAAGGGTTAACATGACCAAAACATGACAAAGGGAGTATATGGACAAACAGAGGACGAGTATTAATAAGGGAGAGTAAATTAAGTACCGTAATTAAGGGGGAGGCAGTTGCTTTTGTCTCCCTCATGTTTAGTCCCATTAGCTTTGAGATTTTAAGACGTTTGGTCCATTAGTTTGGCGATATTAAGACATTTAGCCTCATTTCTTTATCAATATAAAGACCTTTCTTGCTATTTAGGTGTATATTTTTTCCTGGTGAGCGATAGCGAACCTGTAATACTAGGAGGAACCTCCGGCCGGGACTTTTTCTACCAACAAATGTACAGATTTATCTTGAAGGGGGTCTAGGGGGTGTTTTTTAAGGTTGATGGAGGTCTAGCGAGGTTTAAAACAAGAAACGCAAAATAAAGAACACAAATAAATAAGTAGATAAATAGAGCAACAAATAAGCACTATCCCCTTAAGGGGAGGTATTTAGTTTGTTCCCTAGACCTCCATCAAGCTTAAAATTACACCCCCTTGAGTCCCTTTCAAGATAAATTTGTAAATTTTTCGGTAGAAAAATGTCCCGGCCAAAGGCCGGTTCCTCTTAAATTACAGGCTCGCTATCGCTCGCCAGGATAAAATCGACACCTGAATTGCACGAAAGGTCTTAATATGGGGTGAAAGTTCTTAAAATCGCTAAACTAATGGGGCAAACGTTTTATAATATCAAAAGCAATGGAACTAAACATGAGGGAGAAAGGGGTCAAGAAAAAAATCCCTCAAGTGGAGATCTCCCCTTAATAAAGAACGTAACAGAGGGTTAGGGGGAGGACTAAACCCAAACAGCAGAGCAGTAGTATTAGACTCGTATTCCTAGGTGAGAGCCGTTCTTGTCGATGGTCATTACTATAGTTTTGTTGTATTTCTAGCCAGTCAATATGACATGGTAGTTGGTGTAATTACAATGAAAAGTATTATAATGTTTGTTTATAGTACTATCATTGCAACTAGACAACTACCGTACCCGTATTGACTGGTCAGGAACACGGCAGAACTTTAACAATTATAGGGTTTGTCTAGGTATGCAGGCCTTAGTGAGGGCGAGCATTATAGGAGAGACGGTGTATATTATAATGGAAGAGGGTTACACCAGTGGAGGACAATAAGAGGTGGAGAATAGTGGAGAGAAGGGAAGGTTGTTGGTACACACAAAGGCCCGGTTTATCTGGTGTTGTGGCCGAGGTAGATCCCACCACCACCACCCGGGGAATATCAACCCATCAGCCCCTTAGGTAAAAGCTAACATTACCCTGGGGACTCACAGGGGCAGATCACGTCCCAGAGTCACCTGCAGTGCGGGGAAATGTGGAATGCAAACCTACAGTGTAAACAATATGATATATAATATCAATTACCCATTAAGGAGAAATATTCCCAAAATGACGGAGATTAGTTATTGTGACGACACTACAGTTTCAACTTCAGAGAGAGAGTCCTTACTGTCCTGTTGTCAAAAATAAAAAGGTCATGTGGGTATAAGTTTTCCATTCAAATATTTACTGAACTGTGAATTCCTCATCCCATACCCATTAAGGATTCGTAATCGATGTAAACGGACAGTCACGCTTAAAATCCGCAGCCCACCTTGACCACTTTAACTACTATATTCCTCTATTGATATACGACACAATTATCCCTGACAAAATAGAACGTTTTCGTTGTTGTTTTTCTTATTTACTGATGAGATAATCAAGTTACACTAATAGCTAAGGGAAAAGACTGTAAACCGTCAGTTTGAACATACTGAATTTTATATATTAATGATTTTATTTTTTTTCCCTGTTCTTGCTCTGTCTTGAGTCGGCTACCCCCAAAATGGGGATTGGGCCTGAGCATATAGATAGATAGATAGTTTTGTTTCTTACGACCACAAACTTTTGACAGTGTACAACCTAAAATATCGCAAGCACAAATGTCCATATTGCTGAGGAGGGACCTCTGGAAATCAAAGGGGTATAATCGATCTCTATAGACCCTGTAACCCTAACAGACCATTTCATAACTAAATATAATCGGCTATCGCTAGTTCGAGACAATTTTCATTCAAGTCAGGATACATCTAACATATTAACCTTAACCTTTAAGAAAAAACTTCTCATTGCTTATCAATTGATATACTTGAAGCAATATAAATAATTAAGTTTATATAATGAGTAATTACCAAAAACTTGGAATAGATTAGGAAATTTAATTAATTTAAAATTAATTTGCATATCCAAATGCAATGATCAAAATATTTAAACAAATAGAGGAAAGTTGTCTTTATATAAAAAACCTCCAAATGTTGTGTATACGTGAGGGTACGTGGGACTATCACAAGTGCTGCATCACAAAAGTTCCTTCCTAGGAAAGCCTGAGGCATTATAAAAACATCAGCAGGTGATCATTGTGGGCGGAACGAGGCGTGTAATAAAGCGAGAAGGGCCAGTAATCCCAAGATGGCCGCCACCCTGCCCAGTAACTCCACCAATGGCCGCCAGGGGGACAGTTATGGTGCCATTCCCTCCGTCACGTCCTGGTCAACAGCGACAAAATTCACATAAATATGCCGTTGTCCCGCGATTAGGTTTAGAGTTATGGCGTGGCCTTATTTGTGCGGATGAAGTGTATGGGGCGAATGTGTAGCTTATAGTGTATGGGGCGAATGTGTAGCTTATAGTGTATATAATCTTACCCTCGAGATCTGGGCCTCATAAGAGAGGACTGACCACCAGGGTTTTATGCAGATCCCCATGTAAGCCAGATTCTTTTTCTCAGTGCACAGAATTCTTGGTGAAAATAGAGCATGTGTATTATTAAAAAAACACACAGGGCTTTACACATTCACTTCATATTGTCTTAAAACACAACATAACATTTTAGCAATTTATCCATTTAAAATGCATGCAGATAGCAGAAGAGATAGAAGTATTACATATATTAAAGTCAACCCCTGAGATTAAAGTTAAGGGGAGATTTCCACTTGAGGGATTTTTTTCTTTGACTCCTTTCTCCCTCATGTTTAGCCCCGTTGCTTATGAAATTTTAAGACGTTCGCCCAATTAGTTTGGCAATTTTAAGAACCCTCGCCCCATTTCTGTCAATCTTAAGACCATTCGTGCCATTTAGGTGTTGATTTTTTCCTGGCGAGCGATAGCGAGCCTGCAATTTAAGGGGAACCGGCCTTCGGCTGGGACATTTTTCTACCGAAAAATGTACAAATTGATCTTGAAAGGGAGTCTAGGGGGAGTAATTATAAGCTTGATGAAGTCTAGGGAATCAACTAAAAACCTCCCCTTAATTTATATCCTAGGGAGAAGAACCTTGTCAATGTTCGAATATATATATATATATATATATATATATATATATATATTGATAAGCGAACCATCTAGATCTCGATTGAAGAGTAACCTAAAAATAATATTGGAGTTACATATTGGTTTCTAGAGCCTAGCATAGAAGAGATTGATGTTCTCAGGGGTTTTACAGCATATAAGACTCCCAACCTGCATTATAGCGAAACCAGAAACGAACATGAATTTGGCTCTACATGTCCTGAGTTCTAGAATAGCAACCAGAATCGTCGCCATTAAAAAAAAAAAACTTTTAATTTATTAATTTATTTATTGTATATTTATTTATTTTATTATATTTTTGTCCAAGGGTTGTGCAGTAGATAGGAACACACACCGAATTACACCCCCCCCCCCCCACTTACCCCTTTACCTGTCACCGCCATATTGTATTACAGCTATGCAAATGTCACCCCGTACATATCACACAGCGTATATTCCAAATGAACAGTTAATATAAAGCCTTGCATAAACCACTCTCATTTAAGGGGAGATCTCCACTTGAGGGATTTGTTTCTTGACCCCTTTCTCCCTCATGTTTAGCCCCATTGCTTTTGATATTATAAAACGTTTGCCCCATTAGTTTAGCGATTTTAAGAACTTTCACCCCATATTAAGACCTTTCGTGCAATTCAGGTGTCGATTGTATCCTGGCGAGCGATAGCGAGCCTGTAATTTAAGAGGAACCGGCCTTCGGCCAGGACATTTTTCTACCGAAAAATGTACAAATTTATCTTGAAAGGGGCTCAAGGGGGTGTAATTTTAAGCTTGATGGAGGTCTAGGGAACACACTAAAAACCTCCCCTTAATTTGGGTCATTATTATCATTATGGTGATGGTGATATGGGCTGTGGGTCCCGGATGACTCGTAATGTCCGTCTTTTGTGGTTGTTGTGGGTTGGAAGTGCTACTGTGGGTGTATTTAACCCCTTCTGTACCGCGACGTCTTTTTCTTGTTTTGTCTAGCTACATTAAGACGATTGTGTGCAGTTTAAGAAGGATCTGTGGCAGTGTAAAGGGTTAATTGAGAGAGTTCCAAGCCTATAATTGCTGGAGGCTCTTTTTAAACGCGTAATAAAAACGCTTAATAGTAGCTAGAAGAAAATGAAAAGACGTCACCGGTAAAGAAGAGGTTAATGACTTACGTTAAGTATAATGTAAACAATTAATGGGAGGTTTTTAGTTTGTTCCCTAGCCCTCCATCAAGCTTAAAATTACACCCCCTTGAGTCCCTTTCCAAGATAAATTTGTAAATTTTTCGGTAGAAAAATTTCCCGGCCAAAGGCCGGTTCCTCTTAAATTACAGGCTCGCTATCGCTCGCCAGGATAAAATCGACACCTGAATGGCACGAAAGGTCTTAATATGGGGTGAAAGTTCTTAAAATCGCTAAACTAATGGGGCAAACGTTTTATAATATCAACAGCAATGGGGCTAAACATGAGGGAGAAAGGGGTCAAGAAAAAATTCCTCCAGTGGAGATCTCCCCTTAAGACAAAACTACCCTTTTAAAACTCCATATTTCATGATGGTGTGGATTGGATGGTAAATTATGAAAACAATTACCTCGAATTACTCCAATTTTATTGTTGTTACAGGATGAATGGACTGCCACGAGTGTATTTAATGAGGTACTGTATATTAAGATATGTAAAGGGCACGTACATTTCAAGATTTTTGGTTCTGTTTATTACACTTTATCGGCACATACATACTATTTTATCGGCACATACATACTATTTTATCGGCACATGTATACTATTTTATCGGCACATACATACTATTTTATCGGCACATACATACTATTTTATTCTTTTATTGGTAAACTCCTTCGTAAAAGTATAGCCTTTCATTGTAAACAAATGATAAAAGAAGAACAAATATACAACAAAAACAAACAAAAACAATAAAAAACAAATAACACAACGATTTGTCCACCAACATACCACTCTTTCTTTTAAGGTAGAACTATTATGAGCCCCACTAGCCACCATATCAAATACTATTCATAAGTTTCTAGATCATAGTAAGAACAATATAACAAATGGTAACTATTAATTTGCCTTAGAGAAAGCAAACGTATGGAAATATTCGACTTCTGTTGCAGAAAAGTTGAAAACTAAAAGTAATACTACGAGTCTTCAGTGCTTGTTAGTATATATATATAGTATAAAAAAAATAAAAATAAAATAAAACCATACAAAATCCGTAGTTGTCAAGGATACAAGTTCCCACGACACGGCGGCGGCGGCGGCGGCGGTACTACAATGTGGAGTATATAGCCCTAGGACGACACCAACAACAACAACAACACAACTAGACAATACTGTGTTGATGCTCCACCAACACACTCTAGCGCCGTTCAAAACAAGACCAGCAAATAAAGACAATAAAAGGCCCCACGGACAACACACACAGCTCAACACATCCACGATACACACACGCCCACACTAACAACAAACACTATATGCAGTATACTCCTTCCAATACTACCCATTGTCTCGCGCAGTTGTGGCAAAAATTGATGGTTTTGGTCTCTTCTTGAGGGGGTTGAAATTAATTGTGCATTTATATATTTAGTTTGCTCTTCTCAATATTATTAGTTTACTATTTATATTAATATTACACATAATTATAATACTACTAAACAAAATCACATGTAATAATACTAATAAAAATAATAATAATAATAATAATACCATTGTTTTCCGTAATTGTTATTAACATTATTTAGGTTCTTCTTATTATTGTTATAAGCAATAATGTAACCAATAAGATGTTTGTTCTTCTTATTGTTACTATTATTAGTAATAATATTTATGGCTACAGGAACATAACTTTTCTACTACTGAGGCCCCAACCCTACCTGTGCAAATATCATTATATATCTTAGCCAATCTTTATCTTAACCCTTCCCCTACATCCCTCCATGCTACTCAAGTTCCCTTCACCCTACAAGCTTACAGAAAAAAAAAAAAAAAAAGCATGAGAAAATTACAATCAATTTAGTTTTTTTTTCTCGAATAAATTCTAGTTTGTTTTCTTCGTATTTACTACTTAATAACGAGCATTTATGTTCTCCATGCTATTCAGTTTTGTATTTAACTTCTAATCACATTATACACTCCTTTAAGTTGAATGGTTATAATGTTGTTTGGCAATTTTGTATTCATCATATCTCGGTGTTTTCTCCTGTTTGTTTTTGTTTTCTTCCAACGGTAACAATTACCCATTACTATAGTCTGATCATTGTCATATTCCTTCATATAAAAAAGAAAAGAAACTCCACAATACCACCTGGCAGTACCATTCGTCTCTCAAAACTGTCCTTAGTACCATTCGTCCCTCAAAACTGTCCTTAGTACCATTCGTCCCTCAAAACTGTCCTTAGTACCAAGCGTCTCTCAAAACTGTCCTTAGTACCATTCGTCCCTCAAAACTGTCCTTAGCAGCAAGCGTCTCTCAAAACTGTCCTTAGTACCATTCGTCCCTCAAAACTGTCCTTCCGCCCTACATCTACCGCTCCATCTCTGCCCTTCTTCCTTCCCCTCCGTCCTTCCATCCTTCTTAGTCCCCTCTTTACGTGCCTTCTGTTCCCCTCGCTGCCTTCTCTTCAGCCCCCCCAGCCATATGCCTCTTCACGGCAATTCCTCCTGGTTATTGGATTATTTCTTCAACTATTATCAAGAATCGGTTTTAACATATTATTATTTGTGCCTTTATCTATTTTTTCGCGTGATATCATTTGCACTTTGTATACACCATATCCTGTTTTCCATTCACTATTCTACTCGACCCTGCTTCTCTTAAGGGGAGGTTTTTAGTTTGGTCCCTAGATATCCTTCAAGCTTAAGATTACACCCCGTTGAGCCCCTTTCAAGATAAATGTGTACATTTTTCGGTAGAAAAATGTCCCGGCTGAAAGCCGGTTCCTCTTAAATTACAGGCTCGCTATCGCTCGCCAGAATAAAATCGACACCTAAATGGCACGATAGGTCTTAAAATTGATAGAAATGGGTTGAAAGTTCTTAAAATCGTCAAAATAGTGGGGCGAACATCTTAAAATTTGAAAAACAATGGGGCTAAACATGAGGGAGAAAGGAGTCAAGAAAAAAATCCCTCAAGTGGAAATCTCCCCTTAAATGATCTGTGCGTTTCCAATCTTTTCACATGCTCTGCTTACTCTCTTATATTAATTTCTACTTGTCTCTCTCACATGAGCTCAATCCTTCAATACATCATCGTGTTCTTCCCGCGGCATCTCGATAGCTCATTTAGCGTATCACTGCACAATATGTCTAGTTATATCTGCAATCCAGCACCAAACTTTACTCCAATTATATCTACATAACCAACCACGACCGATTTCGTTTGCCAAAAGCCGGTATCACACGAGAGCTTTTATAGTCAACATTCGATGATCAACATTTTTCTGGTAACATTTCTGGAGTATTTGACACTGGTATCGGAAACTAGACTGATGGGAGATGAATTTAGGTAACCGAAATTATCTAATTGTTTACCTCATAAGCTGCCAGACCAGTGTTAAGGATAAATGTTGAGTGAAAAAGCGCTCGTGTGATACCGGCATAACGAGCACTTCATTCCACCTTGCCATAAGCAACTGTTTATCAACTTGTGTCCCTCATCATATTGTAGCATCTGAATGCATAATCAACTATTTGCCATTCCTGTCTGGCCATCACTTCTCCAGCTCCACACTTACCCACCAGCTCCTCTCCCCCTCTCATTCAATTCCCCTCCAATATTCCTCCCTCTATCGGATACCCACATTATTCCCTCCTCTTGACCACACTTTTACCTCTATATTCCTACCACATCCACCCCCATCCCTCCCTGGCTCCCACACTACCTCATTTACTCCAACAACTTCCCCTCCTCCACACTAGCCTCCTACCAATTGATCTTGAAAGTGGGATCTAATGGATGTTTTTTGTTAAGGTTGATGGAGGTCTAGGGAGGAAACTATAAACTAGAATAAACACATGACAAAATCGACCAACAAAATAACCCCCCCCCCCCCCCCTGGTGACCACAACACAGATGATGGCTGTGGTGGGGTCCTCGTCCTCCGCCCCTGATGGCTTCGGCTCACTCGGAATTGTACACATCCATCCTCCTTATATTTCACACATCCCCCACCACCGCCGCCTCGCTAGTGTCTCCGCCGCCGCCGCTGGCACTCACGGCTAATGGAGGTCTCTTAAGGGGGGTCACAGGCTGTTTTTATCTTTCTCTCCTTTTCTCTCTTTCTCTGACTTGTATTCATTTGGCCCCATTCAGCCAACTGTTTTAGGACGTTTATCCCCATCTAGGTGTCGATTTTTTCCTGGCGAGCGAAAGCGAGCCAGCATTGGTATGGAGAAATCCGGCTTCGCCGGAGAAATTTTTCTATTGAAAAATGTACAGATTTAGCTTGCTGCAAAACAAAAATATATATATGCTGTCTCGCTACCACTCGCCAGGAAACTATTGACACCTGGATGGGGGTAAACGTCTTAAAACAGTAGGCTGAAAGGGGCCGAATGGATACAAGCCAAAGAGAGAGGGAGAGAAAGAGAAAACAAAGCGAGGTGGGGTCCCTTAACTGAGGGGATCTGAGGGCAGGGGTGCGGTGATGATCAGGGGGCCGTAAGCTAAGATTAAGTGCGTCACAAGGAACCATTTATGACTGGTTATTACTCATCTATCTCAAGTTCAGAATTCTGCGAGACAACATTGCAGGTTGAGAGGTGGAAAACAGAGGACCTATGGTAGCATCAAGCCTTCTGCTGGAGGACTGGCAAAGAAGGTCCTTGTTTAAAAGCACAGCGTAATGCAGTTAATTATTATCGTTTTTCACCAACCAACTTCACTTCTAAACTCAATTAATGAAATCAACAAATACATGTGGCACTCCAAGGACTCGAACCTAGGATACTCACATCGAGATTCCGCGCACTTATGCATTATCAAGACATACTGGAAATGTACCAATGTTATTTAGATGTACAATAGGCTTAAATATCAGTGATCTGACTTACGGGGAGATATCCACTTGAGGGATTTTTTTCTTGACTCCTTTCTCCCTCATGTTTAGCCCCATTGTTTTCCTAATGTTAAGACGTTCGCCACATTATTTTGACGATTTTAAGAACTTTCAACCCATTTCTGTCAATTTTAAGACCTTTCGTGCCATTTAGGTTTCGATTTTTTCCTGGCGAGCGATAGCGAGCCTGTAATTTAAGAGGAACCGGCCTTTGGCCGGTAAATTTTTCTACCGAAAAATTTACAAATTTATCTTGAAAGGAGGTCTAGGGGCTGTAATGTTAAGCTTGATGGAAGTCTAGGGAATCAACTAAAAACCTCCCCTTAATTAATACCCAAATAATTGCTATAAATACAGTATAATATGAACGATAGACAACATGCCAGGAACACTAATGGATAATGACCTGTTTGTTGACCTATCCAAGCAAGGTAAAGAGCATGATGCCCAACAACCAACCAACCAACCAACCAACCAACCACCCAACCAACCAACCACCAACCAACCACCAACCAACCAACCACCCACCAACCACCAACCAACCAACCAACCAACCAACCACCAACCAACCAACCACCAACCAACCAACCAACCAACCAACCACCAACCAACCAACCAACCACCAACCACCAACCACCAGTTCCCGGACATCTAAGCTATAATACCAAACCTATAGATCTAGCCCAACTTAAGGGGAGATCTCCACTTGAGGGATTTTTTTCTTGACCCCTTTCTCCCTCATGGTTAGCCCCATTGCTTTTGAGATTTTAAGACGTTTGCCCCATTAGTTTGGTGATTTCAAGTTTTTCCGCCCCATTCTGTCAATTTTAAGACCTTTTGTGCAATTTAGGTGTCGATTTTATCCTGGCGAGCTTTAGCGAGCCTGTAATTTAAGAGTAACCGGCCTTCGGCCGGGAAATTTTTCTACCGAAAAATGTAAAAATTTATCTTGAAAGGGGGTCAAGGCGGTGACATTTTAAGATTGCTGGAGGAGTAGGAAACCAACTAGAAACCTCCCCTTAAGGGAGCCCACCTCGCTTTTGTTTTCTTTATCTCCCACTCTCTTTGGCTTGTATCCATTCAGCCCCATTTAGCCTACTGTTTTAAGATGTTTACCCCCATCCAGGTGTCAATATTTTGCTGGCGAGCGGTAGCGAGCCAGCATATATATATTTTTGTTTTGACAGCAAGCTAAATTTGTACATTTTTCGATAGAAAAATGTCTCCGGCGAAGAGGGATTTCTCCATACAATGCTGGCTCGCTATCGCTCGCCAGGAAGAAATCGACACCTGGATGGGGATAAACGTCTTAAAACAGTTGGCTGAATGGGGCCGAATGGATACAAGCCAGAGAAAGAGAGAAAAGGAGAGAAAGATAAAACAAAAACTGTGACCCCCTTAAGCAAACCTGATCTGACCTAACAGTACTGGTTGAGAGCTATTGCTTAGCCCTTACAGTACTGGCGCCGTCATTTGTTTTTTACTTCAGCTGCATTTACACGATTTGAGTAAGGGGAGGTTTTTAGTGTGTTTCCTAGACTTCCATCAAGCTTGAAAATACACTCCCTTGACCCCCTTTCAAGATAATATTTTACATTTTTCGGTTGAAAAATGTCCCGGCCAAAGGCCGGTTCCTCTTAAATTACAGGCTCACTATCGCTCACCAGGAAAAAATCACACCTAAATGGCACGAAAGGTCTTAAAAGTGACATAAATGGGGTGAAAGTTCTTAAATTCGCCAAACTAATGGGGCGAACGTCTTAAAATCTCAAACGCAAAGGGGCTAAACATGAGGGAGAAAGGGGTAAAGAAAAAAATCCCTCAAGTGGAAATCTCCCCTTAAGTTTAGATAAGATACAGGGTAGCTAAAAGGATAAATTGAGATAATCTGTAATCTCTTAACGAGTAGACATCCTTCCTAAGCTCAATAGAGCCGTGTAATAGTGGCCAGAATATATAATGCAAAGAATGTCACCGGTACGGAAGGGGTTAAGGGGAGATGGGTCTTTTTTTTCTGGTTCCTCATGTTTAGCCCCATTAGTTTTTAGATTATAAGACGTTCGGCCCATTAGTTTGGCGATTTTAAGAACTTTCGCCCCATACATTTGTCAATAATAAGACCTGGGCCATTTAGGTGTCGATTTTTTTCCTGGCGAGCGATAGCGAGCCTGTAATTGTGGAGGAATCGGCCTTCGGCCGTGACGTTTTTCTATCGAAAAATGTACAAATTGATCTCGAAGGGGGATCTAATCGATGTATTTTTTCATAGTTGATGGAGGTCTAGGGAGGAAACTAAAAACAATAATAAATATATGACAACATCGACCAACAAAACAAACCCTTCCCCTTTATAAAATGGTGAGGTGGAGTTGTCCGGCCCCCTCCACACTACCCAAGCGCCACCCGTCCTCCACCACCCCACAAGGAGTCGATATAGGCATCTCTTACTGCCGACAATGTATTCCAATTCTTCGGGGCGCCCAGAGTGAAATGCATCAACGGAAGTGAACGCACATGCAAATAAAGGAAAAGAGTGATCGCAAACACTGAATAATTCATTTTAGGGAAGGCAGGGAGGGAGAGAGGAGTCGTAATATGTCCTCTTACAGGCATAACACGGGATTACAAATTCGCCGGGTGAGTGCTTTTGTATTCAGATGAACACCCAGCAGTGGAAGTAACACCAGCAAGAATAGAATCAGTAACAGTAAGTTCAGTAACGGTAGGACTGATTTTTCGAGATAAAAACAGGTTAATTAGAACACTGTCATGAGAACAAATACGACCATTTCCAAAGAGTTCAAAAGTCTTGTTATAATTACATAATATCAACTTCAGTTTTCCCTCTTGTAAAATACATACATATGGCTTTAACATAGCCTACATGAACCTGTTTCTATAATACAGTTTAATTATGAAACGGTAACACCTACTAGAGAAAGATTAACAGTTCACCAAAAACAGAAAACAGACCATCAACAACAGAAACAGTAACAAAACCACCAACAATATAAACAGTAACAAGACCACCAACAGATAATAGCAAGAGTACCATAAACAGAATGAAGAGCACCAACAGCGGAAGTAAGAGCATCAACAGAAACAGTAGCACCAACAACAGAAACAGTAGCACCACCAACAGAAACAGTAGCACCAACAACACACAGTATAAAAGAACACCAACAATATAAACAATAACAAGAATACGAACACCAGAAACAGTAGCACCACCAACAGAAACAGTAGCACCAACAACAGAAACAGTAGCACCAACAACAGAAACAGTAGCACCACCAACAGAAACAGTAGCACCAACAACACACAGTATAAAAGAGCACCAACAATATAAACAGTAACAAGAATTCGAACACCAGAAACAGTAGCACCACCAACAGAAACAGTAGTACCAACAGAAACAGTAGCACCAACAGAAACAGTAGCACCAACAACACACAGTATAAAAGAACACCAACAATATAAACAGTAACAAGAATACGAACACCAGAAACAGTAGCACCACCAACACACAGTAATAGTAGCACCAGCAATATATAAGTAACACCAACAACAATAACAGAAACAGTAAGAACAACAGTAGCACCACCAACAACAGGAACAGCAATAGTATCACCAACAACATATCAGTAACACCAATTAGAGTAACGGTAACACCAATAACAGAAACAGTAAGAACAACAGTAGCCCCACCAACAACAGGAACAGCAATAGTATCACCAACAACATATCAGTAACACCAATTAGAGTAACGGTAACACCAATAACAAACAACAATAACAGAAACAGTAAGAACAACAGTAGCACCATCAACAACAGGAACAGCAATAGTAGCACCAACAACATATCAGTAACAGCAGATAGAGTAACGGTAACACCAATAACAGAAACAGTAATAACAACAGTAACACCACCAACAACATAAACAGTGGGTGTTTTATGTATGAGCCAGAAGTGATGAGTGTGGTGGAGCTCGTTTCTCTACCCTCTTAAGTCCTTCCGATGGCTCCCCGATAGTTTATATCGCCCAACCTTTATCAATCTTCTTGCCTCTAATATCCAGGGCCACTAAATATTTATATCCACCCTTCTTTCTCTTCCCCATTCCGAACGCCACCAAGCGAGTAAATCTACCAGATTATTATTCTTGGGTGGCTCGTCCAATCAGCTATCGATGACCACTGGACGCCCAAGAACTGACCAATCGGAAGACGGCATTCTTTTACCAGCACTTTTTGCTCGTCATTCTTTGTTCATCGATTCAGCCAAAAGCCTCATATCCGTAGTCTCGTCCTGCATTTAAATAAAGGCAAGAGGCGAGGACTTTTCCCGTGTGTTGGGGGCGGAATATCAGCCCAAAATCGTGGTCTTGGGCCCCGCCACCAAGGGGATAAAGAAGAGTTATCTAGAATATTCAGCATGTATCGCGGCCAGCTGGAGAACCTATGATTTCCATTATCACCGCGGGGCGTTTGGGAATTGAGAGAACGGCGCGACCAAATGTTTAGCAATAATTTTGAATCTCCTTCCTGTGTGCGGTCAGCCTGACAGTCGGCCACACAATAATACAGTGAAATATGTGTGCTGGGTTTCCAACGGGCATTATTTTGATTGCGGTACAGATCCAACATTTGCATGGCGTTTGGAAACTGCTGCTTATGTAGACTCGGACGAGGGAACGGCCGAGGGAAGGTACATACTGGGAATGGAATAATCCAGTGTGGAATTGAATTGATGTGGTTGTCCGTCCTGTGACTTGAAATATCTACTAGCACAGTATTGTAATACGGTGGAGGAGGAGAGGAGAGCGACGCCGCTTGTTTCCTCGGTGTCTGGCTGGCAGGTTGACGCTCAGGTCAACCCAACTCCGGAATTTACACTACCTGTTTTTGGCCACGACCTTTACACCAATATAAACAATGGCCACAACGGCGTCCTTGTCGCAGCTCAAGGTTTCATTGACTTGACCACGGAAACGTACTATGATCATAACATATTCTTACACGCCCAGCTACTGGTATTTTACTAATATTTGCCAGAAATATATTTTATTAGAATAATACACAAAGATCAATGCCAATATTTTTGGTGCAGTGTCTGTATTGGGAAAGCCTCTCATTTCCCAAACACTGTAATACCTTGGTAACGAGATTGTAAGAGGCGAGGGACCGACCGGAGCTGTGGTGTGTGGCCTCGTAATTCCCGACAGTGTGGTGTACAGGCGTCACTCGTACACACACAGACGTACACACACACAGACACACACACACAATAACACACAGACACAATAACACACAGACACACACGTACACTAACACACACACACACGCTAACACACACACACGCTAACACACACACACACGCTAACACACACACACTAACTCACACACACACTAACAGACAACTCACACATTTTAACTCCTCATTCTCGTCCAGCCACCGATTTTCAGGATATGTGTGTGTGTATGTGCGTATGCGTGGAATTAAATACGTGAAGGAACCAACACGCGTCACATAGTACACTATAATATATATATATATATATATATATATATATATATATATATATATATATATATATATATATATATATTTATTTTTTGGAAACCCTATCTTTGCTGAGCCTCCACGAGCTCCACCTCCAGGCTAACCTTTGCAGCCATTTTTCCGCTCCTCCCCTCCCCCCCTTCCCCCCTCCCTGAGGCTGAGATTATAGGCTACTGGGGGGGGGGGGGGGGGAGGGAGGGGGGGGGGGGGGGGCAGTAGCCTATAATCTCAGCCTCAACTACCTCCCACCATCTCCAAAACTGACCAACAACAAAATGAAAAATTGGACGTGACAGATGATGACGGGTAAGAGGGAGGGAAATGATGATGGAGAAGGGAGTGGAAAAGAGTGAGGGAAACAGGAGGGGAATACTGACGATGATAATGATGCTGAGAGAAGGATGGGATGGCAATGATCAGGATGATGATTGATGATGATGATGGATTGGTTCCTTTCGATTTTCACATCAGGTCTGCATATATGTCCTAGTGATGGTTTTTAAGTTTATATAAACAAACATGTATATACACACAGTATACACACAGTATACACACATGTTCATATTTCTCTTGTAAACAGCATCTCGCACTCCAGCAGTACTGGCATACCCCCTTCTCACTCTCACTCTCTCTCACACACACACTCACTTTCTCATCTCTCTCTCTCTCTCTCTGCACATCCTTCTTCACCTCCATCATCTTTTTATTTCTTTCCATGCCTTTCTCTTCTCTTTCATTTCCCTTCCCCCATACCAACGATGCTATTGCCATTTTTACACCCAAGTTTTCAGATAAGAGGGGAGGCGTAGTGTGCTGCTTGAGGGGAATTTTAAATATGTCATGGTGGAGGCCTCTTGGAATCGATGGTGTCTGTCTGTTTGTGTATATGGGCTGGGTTGTCTAGCTGTATTCCCATGTGTGTTTGTGTGTTTTATGTATGTGTGTGTTTGTGTGTTTGTGAGGTTTGTATTTGAGAACATAAGAGTGTGTGTATATGTGTTTGTGCATGCTAGCGTGTTATTTGTGTGCGTGTTTGTGTGTTTGTGCATGTTAGCATGTTATTTGTGTGCGTGTTTGTGCATGTTATTTGTGTGCGTGTTTGTGTGTTTGTGCATGTTAGCATGTTATTTGTGTGCGTGTTTGTGCATGTTAGCATGTTATTTGTGTGCGTGTTTGTGTTTTTGTGTGAATCTGAGTGTAATTTTCTATGTTAATGCATATTGATGATGGTGTGTGTGTGCGTGTGTGTTTATGTGTGTGTGTATGTGTGCTGGACCCAGAATAAATGATATAGCGATAAGACTAGTTACATACAACATAGCTGTGTATCTATTGCAATACATTTAATACATTTACGGAACAAATACATTGGAATATAAATATAACTAGACATATGGATGCAGTGCGTTTGCTTAACGTGCATAAAATACCAGCCCACCAAACAAAAACACCCATACACACGTTAAAGGGGGTGACCTGCTTTTTGTTATTTCTGTCCTTTTCTCTGGCTTGTATCCATTCGGCCCCATTCAGCCAACTATTTTAAGACGTTTATCCCCATCTAGGTGTCGATTTCTTCCTGGCGAGCGATAGCGAGCCAACATTATATGAAGAAATCCGGCTTCGCCGGAGACATTTTTCTATCGAAAAATGTACAAATTTAGCCTGCTGTCAAACAAAAATAAAAAATATGCTGGCTCGCTACCGCTCACCAGTAAAAAAATACACCTGGATGGGGATAAACGTCTTAAAACAGTAGGCTGAATGGGGCCAAATGGATACAAGCCAGACAAATATAGAAAAGGACAGAACCAAAACAGGTCACCCCCCTTAATGGTAACTATACCGCACATGTTGTTGATGGCAATATATTATGTAGCTAAATAACTACCATATGTCATATTATTTGTGTGACTGATGATTTAGTCAAAGCTGTAAATTTACCATGGGTTCATATGATGTAAAAAAGCTGCACGAAAAAAAAAATAAAAAAAAAAATAAAAAAAAATGTCATGTAATTGTGGGAGTGAAAATAGAAGAAGTCCAAACATTACCAACATTCTCTCTGCCAGCCAATCAGAGAGCAGGATTTCCGGTAGCTAACCCTGAGTCTGGCGCCGATATGAGTGTAGCGGCCTTGCAAAAGAAGATGCGAGGGCAACAGTGCCGCGTACTGATTGGTCGGTGGCTCTGTGTAAAGCAAGCTTCTCCAGAGGCCAACTCCGGTATCGTAATCCCCACACTCCTGGTTTTCGCAACAGTTATTTTGAGAACGTGCAAGTTTAATCCGGTGCCGGTATCACACAAGCGCTTTTTCACTCAACATTTATCCTCAACACTGGTCTGGCAGCTTATGAGGTCAACATTTAATATTTGTATGTTACCCAAATTCATCTATCATCAGTCTAGTTTCCGATACCAGTGCAAAATCATCCGGAAATGTTGCCAGAAACATTTTGATCATCGAATGTTGACTATAAAAGCTCTCGTGTGATACCGGCTTTACGAAAATACACCCAGAGCTGCCTTGCAACGTTAATTTTAAAGGGAAAATAATAAGAACACGGGAAATTAGAGAAACGAAGGAGATAAGATAAGCTGTCGCCCGAGCTGCACCTGGAGACAACAACGGCTAAGGTTGGGTAGAGGATGCCAAACCTCATTCTGGATAGAACTAGCCCTCACCCAAAATATTAATGTGTGTGTATATGAGGTGTATCTTCTTTAAGGGGGTAGTGCTTGGTTTTTGGCCTATGTATTTATGTATTTTTTTTTAGTTTCCTCGCTAGACCTCCATCAAGCATTAAAAACCACCCCCTACACCCCCTTTCAAGATAAATGTGTACATTTTTCGGTAGAAAAATGTCCCGGCCGAAGGCCGATTCCTTCGAAAATTACAGGCTCGCTATCGCTCGTTAGGAAGAGATTCGACACCTAAATGGCACGAAAGGTCTTAATATTGCCAAATAAATGGGGCGAAAGGTCTCAAAATAGCCAAACTAATGGAACGAAAGTCTTAATATCTCAAAACTAATATGCTTAACACGAGGGAGAAGGGGGTCCATAAAAAGCGAATACTACCCCCTTAAGAGGTTGCAAGGTGTAAATATACATTAAGGTGTATTATAATGTCGTTAGGTTATCGTGTGTG
This sequence comes from Paralithodes platypus, assembly GCA_032716605.1. Classification (NCBI taxonomy): domain Eukaryota; kingdom Metazoa; phylum Arthropoda; class Malacostraca; order Decapoda; family Lithodidae; genus Paralithodes; species Paralithodes platypus. The sequence continues at coordinate 4,928,391 of CM064540.1, forward strand.
GGTTATAAGAGAGGTAGAAGTATTATTATGTGTGTGTATGAGGTGGAAGGATGGAGTGAGGAACTACATGAACGAAGGCGGTGCTGGTTGGGGGGAGGGGCGTCGACTGACTGGGGACAGAGGTGCATGGGGGCGGTTCGTTCGTGTCCACCCCTTCGGGGATCACGGCGTCAGGCAATAGATAGATAGATGAGGTGTACTTTCTGTGACAGGTTGCAAGACGCAGATAGATAGTAAGGTGTACCAAATAGATACTAAAGTGTAGACATTTTGTAGTTATTAAGGTGAACATTTGTAGATGATAAAAGAGGTAGAGATAATGTTCTCTATATGCCTTAGTATACATATTATTGTGTGTGTATAAGGTGTATATTCTGCGACAGTTTACCAGGTACAGATAGATAGTAAGTTTTTTTTTCCTTTTTTTTATAAACAATAAGGTCAATTTTCGAGGGGTATTCTGAGGATTATAAGAAAGATATACTTGATGACTATAATCATATACCGTAGATATTGCAGTGTGTATATTCTGTAAAGGTTTCTGAGCAAACTGCTGGTATAAGAACCCAGATTATTTTTGGAGCTCGGATTAATGCAGGGAATAAATGAACACTACCTATTTGAACCAACCCAGGGATTAGTGAGATTGGACGGCGATTGTTGTCTTTATCATTGAATCCTCTATAGTTGGGTAGGCTCTTAATTAAGGGAGTACAATTCAAAGTAGCGTACTACGCTAGCTGAAGGGATTATTGAGATTTGCATAGCCTTTTTTTTTTTTTCATTTAAAGGGAGTTGTCCAGTCCTAGAATCATGGGAAGTTATGATTTAGTATATTTTACATTGAGAGAGGAAGTGATAATTTGTAAGGGAACGGATTGTGAAGAAAACGGTCCTGTTTACGATTATAGCCCTACATCTTATATCCCTAAGATGCAGTAATAATAATGTATTACTTCAGTTGTAAATGCAAATTAAGATTTATCTGTAGCTGAAAGGAACTTTGATCATAAGTTACATTGAATATTAAAAAAAAAAAAAAAAAAAAAAAACGGATCGATTCACGAAAATGAAAAAATCCAAGTGAACCAACAACATTCAATAATGATCTGATTAATTGTCCCATATATTGCCTGTAGTATGTACTGTACAACCACCTGCACAAGCAATTGGTACACAAAACCATGATAAACTTAAAACCGTGACTATGTATAGTGAATATACATGCAGTGACTCGAGGTATGTGCTTAAACAGGGTCAGGGATAGAAATGGCTATTTTAAGATTAAGAGATAACTTGCTAAGTTAGAATAAACTAGAATAAGGTTAGACAAGGTCAGGATTTGGTCAGGCTACGTGTGAATTAACTCTGGATGTGGGAGAAGTGACTGAGGGCTATAACAAAATTGTAGACGAAAAAACAACGTTAATATTCATGTACATGGATTGATTATTGTGGTCAATTAACTTATCTATCTATCTATCTATCTATCTATAGCATTCATCCGGTCATTCAAGTACACACACACGCGCACGCACGCACGCACGCACACACACAAGCACAATCACACGGCTTAACAATGCAAGCAACTATGAAACGTATTTGCATGATATAATTGGTGACCAACAATGACGAACGCAGTATTAACTCATCAAATTGTAATTACCGATTCTTATAGAAGACCAGAGCCAATTTGCCACAAAAGGATATGACAATTTACGACTTCCAAATCTATGTGAGTACCAAACTTTGATTAAAGATTATGATGAGCTTGATTTCCTTCCCGTCTTAGGAGTAGGGGGAAGTGACAGTACTAGTGTAACTTATTAGGAGTAGGGGGAGTGACAGTACTAGTGTAACTTATTAGGAGTAGGGGGAGTGACAGTACTAGTGTAACTTATTAGGAGTAGGGGGAGTGACAGTACTAGTGTAACTTATTAGGAGTAGGGGGAGTGACAGTACTAGTGTAACTTATTAGGAGTAGGGGGAGTGACAGTACTAGTGTAACTTATTAGGAGTAGGGGGAGTGACAGTACTAGTGTAACTTATTATTTCAGAACCACTTGTATTATGTCACCAATATATTTTAATTAAATAAAGCTTTACTATTTACTTAATTTACATTGTATTGTACCCAATGTGAGACGCTTTTAATTAGCATAGGAGCTATATCAATTCATCATCTTGTTAGTTGCATGCCTGAAAAGATAAATTAAATTAGTCCTTTACAAATGTGCTATTTTTAGTTATACTAGCATAATGAGTACCCTCATTAGGTTTAGTTTATCTGTTGCTATTCCCATGGGGTTGTGAATTAATTTGTATATTTATAAGTACTCTGCAATACCGTACCTCTGCACTTGAATGCCTTTATAATCTTGTCCATCATCGATAACTGCTATAACTTTTAATGCATATTTGTATCTGTTAAATACATATCATTTAGTCATCACCCGCCATCATAATTAACTCCACGTCACAAACATGTATGTACTTGGCTACTTCATTATCATTTAGAGGGGCACTCAGGAGAGCGCATACCTCCGCCTACGCTGGCGGAGGTATGCGCTCTACCAATCGCCTCGTAAATGGAATCACTTCTTCCTTGAGCCGCTTTCGCTGGCGAAGGTATGCGCTCTACCGATCAACTCCTATCTGCTCACCAAATTTCTTAAAATTCAGTTCATTACCTTTTTAGATACCGGTATCTTGTTTACAGACAAACAGATAAACTGACAAACAAACTGAGGCAAACACATAACCTCCTCCAACTTCGTTGGTGGTGATTTTAACTAAGACCCACTTAGAGTGTTTAGGATACACACAGGCTCACAGAAAATATGGCAAACCATTACCAAAACTCTAGTATCCCAATACTATCACAACAAATTATTCAGTACCACAAATAGAATACTCATTATCACCACCTTTTGAGCACAAATAAATCAAATAAATATTTAAGAACTCGCGTACTAATACCAAAAAATCCTTATTACCATCATAATTATAAGATGCATTTACTAACATCACTAAACACCGGCACAGAACCGGCCCACACTGTCAGGTCTATCACAGGTATTCTCATTCATCAGCCAACACTGTCCACACACGTTTACAACCACCGCCACAATATTACCTGTCTCCCTTTTGACTACCTGAAGCAACCTCTTTGATACATTCAATACCCCCACTATATCTGTTCACCCATAACACCACTAGTTTCCATTCACAAGCTCCACAATGCAACTGTTTTAATTCACGCTACACACATTTTTGCCTCTCTCTCTCTCTCTCTCTCTCTCTCTCTCTCTCTCTCTCTCTCTCTCTCTCTCATAACTTCCATTCACTTACCCACATATAGCATTCAATGACTACTGAAACAACGTTATATTTTAATTGTGTGTGTCCATATCACTACTTGTTATAATGTCACCACCCCTTGCAGTCACATCCATCCTCGTTTATCATCACAACCCAGCACCACAGTTCCCTTCAACTAGCCCATAATATTACTACTATATTTTCTTGTTATTCACTCCTCACCAAGTCCAAAATTTCGTCTCACACAATACTCACCACACTTTCTTTGACTACTTTACCACCACCATCACCACCTCAAAGTCATTCACCTCTACAATTTCCATTTCATTCCTTATTATCATCATCACTACCATTTCCTTCAACCCCCTTTCACAACTTCATTCATCTACCCCAAATAATTCCTCAACTCCAATACCCCTAAACTTCACTCCATATACACCACACTAACCTACTTCACCACCTCATCACTGCACCCATACACGTAAATTCACCCCATCCCACGCCATTTCCCATCTACACCCAGTATCACACCACCGTACCACACTTCCATTCACCACCACTACCTGTCAAACTGACTACCTCATACTCTTACCCCCACCTTGAACCACAATCCCCCACCTCCCACCATCACCCCCACACCTCCACTGATCATCACCCACACCTATTCCTCTCCCACGATACCACAGTAACCTACTATACATCCATTCACCCCACACCCTCATACCGTACCTCCAATTTACTCCCTCCCCTCTCAACAACCTACACTACTCCTTCCTCCCTCCCCCTGCCCCCCCTCAACAACCTCCTCCTTGCCCTCTCTCTCCCCCCCCCCCCTCCCCCCCCAGTCGACCCCGCGTCAAGCTCCGGGACTCTGATAAACAGCACTGGACATGGAACCTTCATTTGAATTAATTTCATTGCTCGCGCCACTTGCGTACGATTGACAACAGCAGTGGAATCCTTTCTATACACGGAGAGAGAGAGAGAGAGAGAGAGAGAGAGAGAGAGAGAGAGAGAGAGAGAGAGAGAGAGAGAGAGAGAGAGAGAGAGAGAGAGAGAGAGAGAGAGAGAGAGAGAGAGAGAGAGAGAGACACGGAGAGAGAGAGAGAGAGAGAGAGAGAGAGAGAGAGAGAGAGAGAGAGAGAGAGAGAGAGAGAGAGAGAGAGAGAGAGAGAGAGAGAGAGAGAGAGAGAGAGAGAGGGGGGGGGATATAATTTGAGCTTTGCCCTATTACGCTAGAAACCTTATTTTGGTTGTCCCCCTGGTTCGTGGGTCGGGTTGCAGGGAGCTCGTCTGTCGCTGGCAGCTCGGTCGGGTTGTGGGATAAAACTTCAGATGTAATGTTCTGATGATGATGAGATCATTAAGTGTGTGTGTGGGTGGGGGGGGGGGTGCAAGCAGGGGATGAGAGGAGGGTGGGGGGAGTGGCTATGGAGAAAAAGGAGGGGATGGGGCTAGAAGATAAACTATGGAGGACGGGACAAAAGAGAAAGGAAACAAATTATGAGAGAGGAATTAGGAAATAACTGCATGAAAGACACAGTCACTCACGGATTCACGATTGAATCTAGACGGTACGTTTAAAGCTCCTATAATCAAAGTGATAATCACGGTTTTAATAATTGAGGACTGTTTAGGAGCTTGGTAATACTAGTCGTAGAGGTAGATACGCATTGACGCCGACTATAAGTGGAATTATTCCTACTCCAAAACCCATAAACAAAACAACAATAAGAAGAACAGGCTGATTTAGGCGACGTGTTCGCATTTTATAATATAAAAGCGTGTACATTGCCAGGAGTTATTAGAGTACATGGTTCGAATCGAAAACGGCAAGTAACATAAATATATTGATAACATATAAATTAGACATAATAAGAGATGAAAATGTGCTCTCATACGATGTAAATCTCGTCGCTACAAAGCAATTCACAAACACATTTTGATGTAATCATGGGTGACTATTCTACAATATGGTGAGCAGAAGCATAGATATAACCATGGATCCTGGACAACAGCCAACTTTTGATTAAGGGGAGATTTCCACTTGAGGGACTTTTTTCTTGACCCCTTTCTCCCTCATGTTTAGCCCCATTGCTTGTGATATTTTAAGAAGTTTGCCCCAATAGTTTAGCGATTTTAAGAACTTTCGCCCAATTTATGTCACTTTTAAGGCCTTTCGTCCCATTTAGGTGTCGACTTTTTCCTGGCGAGCGATAGCGAGCCTGTAATTTAAGAGGAATCGGCCTTCGGCCGGGACATTTTTCTACCGAAAAATGTACAAATTTATCTAGAAAGGGGGTCAAGGGGGTGTAATTTCAAGCTTGATGGAAGTCTAGGAAACGCACTAAAAACCTCCCCTTAAGGCTGCACTGTTAAGGAAAACAAATGCATTTCATAACTAATTTCGGCTTTACCGCATTCGTATGTAAACAAAATGTAGAGGTTTCGTAGGGAGTTATCTCCCTAGACCTTCATCAAGTTTTAATAAATACTCTCGCAATACATTAGTGTATTTTTCAGTAGAAAAATGCCCTGGCCGAAGACCGATTCCTTCTAAATTGCAGCCTCTCTGTCTCTCGCCATGAAAACAATCGACGCCAAAATGGCAAGAAAGGTCTTAAAATCGCCAAATAATGGGACGCATGTCTTAAAATCTTAAAACTAATACGGGTAAACATGAGGGAGAAGGTGGTTCAGATTAACTCTCCAGTTAACCCTTCCAGTACGATGACTCCATCTGGTAACGTAACACAACTTTATGCAGCTAAGAAAGGGTCTCCCAGCCAAGAGGTTTACAGAATATTAATGAAACAAAACATTACACACTCTCACTCTCTCTCTCTCTCTCTCTCTCTCTCTCTCTCTCTCTCTCTAGCTCTCTCTCTCTCGCTCTCTCTCTCTCGCGCGTTAATACGGACATAAACACGACATTCACCTGGTAATTAATTAACCTCATCTTCTGCAAATGCACCACCACTGAGGCGCTTTTGGAGGCCACACGGGATGCCTAGTTTAATGTTGGGCTTGTGAGGGCGTTGGTGAGGGAGGAGAGAGATTGGTGAGGGAGGAGAGATTGGTGGAGGAGAGAGATTGGTGAGGGAGGAGAGAGATTGGTGAGGGAGGAGAGGGATTGGTGAGGGAGGAGAGATTGGTGGGGGAGGAGAGAGATTGGTGAGGGAGGAGAGAGATTGGTGAGGGAGGAGAGAGATTGGTGAGGGAGGAGAGATATTGGTGAGGGAGGATAGATATTGGTGAGGGAGGAGAGAGATTGGTGAGGGAGGAGAGATTAGTGAGGGAGGAGAGAGATTGGTGAGGGAGGAGAGAGATTGGTGAGGGAGGAGAGATTGGTGAGGGAGGAGAGAGATTGGTGAGGGAGGAGAGATTGGTGAGGGAGGAGAGAGTTGGTGAGGGAGGAGAGATATTGGTGAGGGAGGAGAGAGATTGGTGAGGGAGGAGAGAGATTGGTGAGGGAGGAGAGAGATTGGTGAGGGAGGAGAGAGATTGGTGAGGGAGGAGAGAGATTGGTGAGGGAGGAGAGAGATTGGTGAGGGAGGAGAGATTGGTGAGGGAGGAGAGAGATTGGTGAGGGAGGAGAGAGATATGTGAGGGAGGAGAGAGCTTGGTGAGGGAGGAGAGAGATTGGTGATGGAGGAGAGAGATTGGTGATGGAGGAGAGAGATTGGTGAGGGAGGAGAGATTGGTGAGGGAGGAGAGAGATTGGTGAGGGAGGAGAGAGATTGGTGAGGGAGGAGAGAGATTGGTGAGGGAGGAGAGATTGGTAAGGGAGGAGAGAGATTGGTGAGGGAGGAGAGATATTGGTGAGGGAGGCGAGATATTGGTGAGGGAGGAGAGAGATTGGTGAGGGAGGAGAGAATGGTGAGGGAGGAGAGATTGGTGAGGGAGGAGAGAGATTGGTGAGGGAGGAGAGAGATTGGTGAGGGAGGAGAGAGATTGGTGAGGGAGGAGAGAGATTGGTGAGGGGGAGAGAGATTGGTGAGGGAGTCAGGGAGAGAGATTGGTGAGGGAGTCAGGGAGAGAGATTGGTAATGGGTAAGGGGTAATGGTGATGGTGGTAGTGTGGGGGATTGGTGGGCATAGTTTGGGGAGTGGTGAGGGAGTAGAGAGATTGGGGATGATTGTAGTGGGGACTGGTGAGGGAGTGGGAGAGAGAAGAACGATTGTTGTTGTTAGTGGTGGTGATGATGGGGATAAGGGAGTTGAGCTAGTGATGGTGATAGTGTTTGGGATTGGTGAGGGAATGAGAGGGGGGTATAATATTGGTGGTGATAATGATGAGGATTGGTAAGGTGGTGATTGTTATACACTTGTACTTTAAAGGGAGCTCAGACGGTATTGTGCAGCACAATTTACGGGTTCGGCTCAATGATTTAAGGAAGGGGTTTACTTTGCTCTCTAAACCTCCATCAAACTTTAAACCCCCCCCCCCCCCTTCGATATAAATGTTTACATTTTTCGGTAGAAAAATGTCCCGGCCGAAGGCCGATTCCTCTTCATATACAGGTTCGCTATCGCTCGCCAGGAATAAAATCGACCCCTAAATGGCACGAAAGGTCTTAATATTAGCCAAAAAATAGGGCTAAAGGTCTGAATATCGCCAAACTAATGGGGCGAATGTCTTGAAATCTCATAACTAATAGGGCTAAACATGAGGGAGGAGGAGGACTCGACAAACCAACTGCCTCCCCTTAAGACTGCAGGTTGTAGAGTAAGGTGATATTACTTGGGATTTATGAAAGGTATACCGATTTCTGATTATTGTATTAAGGGAAGGTTTTAAGTTGATTCCCTAGACTTCCATCAAGCTTAAAATTACTCCCCCTAGACCCCCTTTCAAGATAAATTTGTACATTTTTCGGTAGAAAAATTTCCCGGCCGTAGGCCGGTTCCCCTAAAATTACAGGATCACTATCGCTCGCCAGGAAAAAAATGGACACCTAAATGGCACGAATGGTCTTAAAATTGACTTAAATGGGGCGAGGGTTCTTAAAATCGTCAAACTAATGGGGCGAACGTCTTAAAATCCTCCAGGTGGAAATCTCCCCTTAATGAGAGTGGGTGATGAACATTGTGGTTATGGGAGTGAGTGGTTGTAAATCATTATTGGTGGTCTCTGGGTCTGCTCCTGGGTGACCTATAGATGTGTGTGAATTTGTGTTTTGTCTGAGTGTGTTCCTTGTGTTGTGTTGTGTTGTGTTCCCTATTCTTGCTCTGTCTTGAGTCGGCCACCATAATGCATAACATAGCATATTAACTAATAATATTTATATAAGAGCGCACACAAACTTATCAAGCAGGTACCGCATCAGGCAGTAACTGATTATTAAACAACAGGAACTAATCAGCCAACGTAAACTGAACTTACCATAATATGATGGAAATTAATAATCCCTGGACGACACGGCAGCGACCGACCGACCGACTGACCACCACCACCACCACCACCACCTCCATTATTACAGAAATGAACCAACACAGTTCAGGGGATAGTGCTTGTTTTTTGGTCAATATGTTTATTATTTAATATATTTATTATGTTCTCTCTCCACCAACCAACTTTACTCCTAAACTCGATTAATGAAATTAACAAACACATGTGGCAGTCCGGGGATTCGAACCTAGGATGCTCACACCGAAAATCAACACACTTATGCATTGCACCACGAGTTTCCTCGCTAGACCTCCATCAAGCTTGTGTCAAGATAAATGTGTACATTTTTCGGTAGAAAAATTTCCTGGCCGAAGGCCGGTTTCTTCTAAAATTACAGGCTAGCTATCGCTCGCCAGGAAAACATCGACACCTAAATGGCACGAAAAGTTTGAATATTGACAAATAAATGAGGCGAAAGGTCTCAAAATCGCCAAACTAACGGAACGAACGTCTTAAAATCTCAAAACTAATATGCTAAACACGAGGGAGAAGGGGGTCCAGAAAAAAGCGACTCCCTCCCTCCCCCCTTAAAGGCAAAGTGTCACCGCCAACTCATCGGAGCCGCGCGGCGCCGGAGAAGTCGAGGATGATCGCCCTGACATTAATTGAAAGGAATATTACTGACACATAATTTGCATAAAATCAGGGAGCGGCGGCGTCAGGATCGTACCGGGTTGGGGGGGGGGGGGGGGGAGGATAAAAAGGGAAATCTCATCAGTTTGTCGGTGCGAGGAGGTGGAGAAGGGGATTGAGAAGTGGATGAAGTAGATTTTTGATATGGTTTGTGGTGTGGAGGAAGGTAGGTGCGTTTTATGTGTGGAGAAGATAGGTGGATGCGTGTGTGGATAAAGAGAGGTGGATTTGTGTGAGGGTGAACAGAGGTGGATTATGGTGTGGAGGAAAAGAAGAGGATTTGTTATGTGATGAAAGGGGAGTGGAGTTCAATATCGAGGATAGGAGGTGTGGTGTGTAGGAAAGGAAGGAGTGTTTTGGTAAGGAATTCGAAGCGGACGTCGAGGTGGTGGGGTGATAAATTTAAATTCCTCTTCGAGTAAAAAAAAAAAAAAAAAAAGGATTGCTTCAGCCTTGAAATTACAACTCATGTCGCATCGACCTTCATAACACTGAAATACATATATTAATTTTTGTGCCCTGTCACTACACTTTCTTTCACCATAGGTCAATTGAGCCGCATACAAACAATAGGTCTGTATATTGTACTATCCTTCACTTACTTCAAAAGTTTTCTCTTCAAGATTACTGTCACGCAGGTTGGGTAGAATCCAGATTACCATACTAATATTCCCTTTCTTTGTGAACTACTACTTATGCTATTCCTATCATTGCATTGAGACTTTCAGTAAGTTTCACTGATCAAATTTATGGTTTGCCTCTCTTTCCTGTCTACTGCTTATTGTTTCATCCAAATACTCCATCAAAAGGTATTGTTAATTGACTGCGTGTAAGATTCAAAGTGTAAATAGGATCCGGCAGGGCTGATAAATTGTCAGTGCGTAACATCGGTCAGAACGGAAGAACTACTTTGCAATTTTACCCCTAGTTCCACCCCTTCCGCCATTACCTATAGTAAATGGAATAAAGTGCAAAGTTGTACCACATTTCACTGCAGATGATTGTACCGTCTGAGATATTAATATTTAAATTTCATACTTTACACCAGTGTTCATAATGCTGTAGAGATAATATTATTTTCGAGTTGATAACTATCTTTGTCATTGAATATCTCGATCTTTTAGTATCCGATTAATACATTCTATACTGCAAATTTGTCCCCCTTTTGATGGCACTGATTCGTGAAATTTCGGGATTTGGCTCATGAATTATTATAGAACCATAACGGAGGAGGAGGAGGGCAGGAGGAAATAATAACACCAGGATATATATATATATATATATATATATATCCAACCAGAGCCCAGGAGGAAAGAGAAGAAACATACTGCTAAAGGGAACATGAGAGAGAGAGAGAGAGAGAGAGAGAGAGAGAGAGAGAGAGAGAGAGAGAGAGAGAGAGAGAGAGAGAGAGAGGAGATAGATGAGGAGAGAGAGAGAGCGAGGAGAGAGCAGAGAGAGAGAGAGAGAGAGGATAGAGAGAGAGAGAGAGAGGAGAGGGGAGGAGGAGAGAGAGAGAGCGAGAGCTGAGGAGAGGAGAGGAGAGAGTGGGAGAGCGTGAGAGAGAGAGAGAGAGAGAGGGGGGGGGTGGGGGGGGGGGGGGAGGGGGGGGGGGGGGAGGAGGCACAGAGATCTACAGCACCATCGGGTAGCAATGCATCGTCTCGGGTACCTAGGACCCCCCCCCCCCCCTCCTTCCTCTTCCAAGCTGAGAGTGGATTTTATGTAACCCAGCTATAACCATTCGTATAGTCACACTAAAAGTATTTGTTCACCTTCACAAATACAATTCTATTAATTTCTTTCAGTGTAAGAAAACAATACTCGTCGACAACATTTTGATTATTTGATATGAACTTCCATTATATTCTATTTACTATAAATATCTATCTATCTATCTATCTATATGCTCAGGCCCAATCCCCATTTTGGGGGTAGCCGACTCAAGACAGAGCAAGAACAGGGAAAACACAAAAACAACATAAAACAAAAAATAAACACAGATCAAAAACACAAACTCACACACATCCAGGTCACCCAGGAGAAGACCCAGAGACCAGGGAACTATAAATATAACTACAACACTAATTATAGGTCATGGCTTTGAGGATGACCTTACAGTAATAATGGTCTTATTATTAATCAATTTGACCTAACCAAAAGTAGATTCTAGTTTCATTTACCTTTTCCATACCTTTATAAGTCTAAACAAATCATAGCAATAACTAACAGTAAGGCGGCATTGTAGGGAAATGGAAAGAGGATCATAAGAGACGCGGTGGTGCCCTATGTACGAATGATCAGAAGTGGGTTACGTAAAACAAGGTGGCTCCCTCGGCTCCCAGGCACCTCCATAACAGTGAAAGATGTGGGAGTTTGTCATCCTCACCAGTCTTATATCTGGCCACAACTATAGCACCGAGCAGGGAGGGAGGAAGGAAAGATTGGCGCTAGATTAGGAAGGAAGGAAGAATGAAAGGATAGAAGTAAAGGAGTGTGGGGATACATGAAGAGAAGGAAGAAAGAAATGAAGGAGAGAAGGTAAATTAAGTGTGCTAGAGAGGCTGGGTATGAAGATGGAAGAAAGAATAAGGAAAGGATATGTATTCATTAACATCGTTCTTAACATCAATAACTACTAAATGAAATTAATGAAAACATGCTAGCTTCCCAGGATTTGAACCCAGGGTACCACATACATAAATTACAATCTCTAACGATCACAACATCAATACAGTTAACGAGAACAAAGGAATTATATCAACGACACATGCATCTCCATAACATTGAAAGATATGGGAACTTGTCATCCTCACGAACCTTACCAACACCCTGAAGTATGGGGAGAACACTAGATTACCACGCAACAGACAGGACATACTAATGAAGAAAGGACGAATATGAACGATAGGAGGTAGGTCAGAAAACAGGGAAGAAGGTAAAGATGGAAGAAAACTAGGGGGTACAGTAACATAATTAAGAAAGGCAGGTGTAGGTAAAGTACGCAGGAAACAGAATATGATTTATGGGGAGATTTCCACTTGAGGGATTTTTTTCTGGACCCGTTTCTCCCTCATGTTTAGCCCCATTGCTTTTGAGATTTTAAGACGTTTGCTCTAGTAGTTTTGACATTTTAAGACATTTTGCCCCATTTATGTCAATTTTAAGACCTTTCGTGCCACTAAGGTGTCTATTTTTTCTTGGCGAGCGATAGCGAGCCTGTAATTTAAGAGCAACCGGCCTCCGGCCGGGACATTTTTCTACCGAAAAATGTACAAATTTATCTTGAAAGGGGGTCTAGGGGTGTAATTTTAAGCTTGATGAAAACGTAGGGAACAAACTAAATACCTCCCCTTAATACACACAAATAAGAACAATGGATGTGTATAAGAAAAATAGGGAAATTATATGAAAGACACATGGATCTCCAGAACAGCCAGACAGGAAGGAAGGAAAAAAAAGTAGGAAGTTGTAAAATAGAAGAAGGGAATCAATTAATTAAGGACGAAATATGAAGAATCTAGGGAAAATACATGCTAAGAAGGAAAAATAAATTCGGGTAAATTATGGAGAGAGGAAAAGTAGAAAAAATTACAGGGAGTGAACGAAGTAAAAGAATATATGGAGATGATAAAAAATATAGTAACAGAACAGAAAGACAAATAGAGTTTATCAAGGACAAAGACATACTGGTCATAGCGAAAAGGACGAATTAGCGTCTGGCATAAATTTGGCTTACCCAAAGGTGTTTTAGGCGAGTGATATTTTTAATTCCCAAGTGACTTTCTAAAATTCATGTATTATCTTTCCGCCCACGCCTCTCCCCACTCCCTCCTCGTCTTCCTTCATCCCTCCAGCTCCTTTCTTCCCTTTTCCTGTTTCTTCTTCCTCGCTTCCATTCTTTTCTTTTGTTTCCATTCCCCTTCTTTCTCCCTCACCCCCCTTCTTTCTCCCTCACCCCCCTTCTTCCGCTTTCTCTCCCTTACCTCCCCTTCTGTCTCTCTTTTTCCTCCCTCTTCCTCCTTTCTTCCTCCTCCAAAGTGGCACAATTTTCTCAAGATCATCCGGGATAAGCTGTTAAGTCAATATGGACGCTGTGTGTCACTGTGAATAGCTTAAAGGCGTTTCCAGTTACATAAGCCTTTTCTTCCGACATCTTCTCTCGGCATTTCTGGTGTGGAAGCTTTTGAATTAAAGCTACACAAGTGTTTTATCCGGCATCTTTATCGGGAACTCTTAGTTGAGTTTTATCAGACTTCAGCCAAGTATAATAATCTAACTGTGGTCTAGTTACCGATAACAAATCAAGAAGACACCTCCAAATTATTGCCAGAAAAACAATGCTGATTGAACATATTGGAAACAGCGTTCTTATGATTCGGCATTAGGAGAGATTTCCACTGGAGGGATTTTTTTCTCTACTCCTTTCTCCCTCATGTTTAGCCTCATTGCTTTGCTAATTTTAAGACGTTCGCCCCATTATTTTGACGATTTTAAGAACTTTCGACCCATTTCTGTCAAATTTAAGACCTTTTGTGCCATTTAGGTGTCAATTTTATCCTGGCGAGCGATAGCGAGCCTGTAATTTAAGAGGAGCCGGCTTTTAGCCGGGACATTTTTCTACCGAAAAATGTACAAATTTATTTGAAAGGGGCTCAAGTGGGTGTAATCTTAAGCTTGATGGATATTTAGGGATCAAACTAAAAACCTCCCCTTAAAGGAGTTTCGAGTCTGAATCCCCAAGATTTACGTCCGGGTCAGATTCTTTGTTATAGCCGGGTCAATTTTCAAAAGCCCAGGTCATTTTTCTCCTTTGCAGGCAATTTTTGAGAGGTTGAGTGGCAATTACCTAGACCGAGAATGGTGGATAGGGTCGACCCCCAGAAGTAGATAGTCCATGTGCCCAAGTGAAAATCTGTTCAAGTGTTCTATCGAAGAGAGCTAAATATTATAGTTTTAATACACAAGACATTGTTTAATATTTTGTTTTCGGATAATAATAATAATAATAATCGTCTGGTTACTTATATAGCGCCCGTTCTCCTCCTTCGAGGATTCACAAGCGCTTGGTTTTCTTTAGTCTACCAGAGACCATTACCCATCCCCCTTGCTCATAGGGAGATGGTAACCGCCGGCTATATCCCAGAAAAACGTTTCAATCTGAGCGGGGATTGAACGCTAGACCTTCAAGATGGGATTCAGGCACGCTATCAACTGAGCCAGCCGGACGGCTATGCTACTTTGAGATTACATTTATTGGCAATGAATATATGTATCACTTGGTAGCCTCTTATTGAAACTTACATGAAGAGTTGCCCACCTCGGACGGTACCAATACATGATATTTCGGAGTTTGGCTCACGGACAGACATAATGTTTGGCCATACACTCAGACTAATACTCCTATAGTGAGGGGTGTACAGTCACGTGCAATAGTCCTTGTCCACATTCACAACTTCAAGTCTTATGTCGTCTTTCGATATTCGAAAAAAAAAAAAAATATATATAATTATGTTGTTCGTGTATACTAGAGACTCTTAATTCTCCACGCTTGACACCTGAGAATATAATCAAGACAACACTTAATATAACTTGACTATAAAGGCTTACTTCGTGTGCGCAGAGGGCTTCATTATATTTACTTCTTTTCGTTACTTGAGGGACAATCAAAGTTGAAATAATGTAAGCAGGATACTACTTATGAGCGTGGTATGTATTTATGGGACCGAGTTGGGAGTTGCTCTTCCAGTAGTTCTCGAACTGGTCGATCATTAAGTCCAGCTGTTGGTATAGATAATCCGGGGCCCCGTTGACGGAGCTGTACAGTCCCACGGTGAGTGGACGGAAGTGGCCTACAGGAGATGAGTGGTCAAGGCTATTATCACTACAGTCATTATCAAAGATGGTCACAATAGACTAATATTTTATATATAACCTGGCGAATTTGCTCTCGGCTCCTTTGAGCAATAACACTTTACGTTTTGTCTATGTGCGTGAAGGAGACAAAAGGCAAAGCTGCCTGTAACAAGTGTCCCCTTCAAGTTTGAAAAAAGTGAGAGCCATGACCAAGGGACGTTAGAGATAATTTAATTGTGTTGGTAAGTGTGTTGGAGAGAAGTGTGGTGTCCTTGTTAAGTGCAGTGAAATTAATAGGAGGTGTTTGTGAGCTAGCTGGATTACTCTCCGTTTAGGTGAGACACAAATAGAAAAAGTAGGGGAAGCGAGGCAAATGAAACAGGAGTTCCAGCAACTCCTTATCATATGCCTATGTGGCCTCCCCTGGGTACTGCCCTGCTCGATTGGTGCCTACAAACTCCCCAGAAGCGGATTGACTAATGGTGTTGTATAGGTATCTTGTGTTTGTTTTTGCAACTGAACACAGTTCTTCGGACACATTACCGTCAACTAATCAGCTCGAAATAGAGTTCTCAAGCTCAAAGAGATTAGTACAATTAAACTTGCCAAGTTAAACAAATGGATTATAATTGCCAATGCCAATGGATGTATTTAAACGATGACCAGAGTGTTGGTGAGTAATGGTGAGTAGTTAACCCTTTCAGTATATGGGGATATATTAAGGCTATTTACTGTAGACGAATGTATGCAGTTTAAGAAATACCTCTATGAATCCAAGGGGTCAAAGTCAACTCAGTTATGCCTGACTCCACAAAATGAAATCGAAAAAATTATATTCACAGTAAAATCTCATCCTAATCCTGAACGTAGGGTATAGGGTAGGCCTAATGGTGTTGGGTAATAATGGTTTATCTGTAATTATTATGTTACCTCCACCAACCGACTTTACTCCTAAACTCAATTAATGAAATCAACAAATATATGTGGCAGTCCAGGGATTCGAACCTAGGATGCTCACACCGAAATTCAGTGCATTTATCCATTGCGCTACGAAGACAGTTAAAGAGTTAATAGTGAGGGCCATTGGGTATATTGACATAATGGTCATAGTGGTGTAGAGTAATAATGAGTTATAGGTTGTGTTGGTTACTGCTGGTTAAGGACTGCTCTCACCTCTCAGTAATTATAACTGATTTAAATGTATTGGTAACTGGTGATAAAGAACTAATAACTTCAGTAATACTCGGTAGTGAATTATATAGTGTATACTTATGTGAATAGTGGTAAACAAACCCAAATGTCTCTCAGTAGCCACGAGCTCTTTAATGAAGATATAATAGCATTGATCGTAAATCGGTAATGAATGTGGAAGATAAATATGCATTTATTAACACGATAACATAATATTGGGTTACTTTCTTTATAGCAATATATAATAACAACTAAGGCATAGGAATATGAGTTTTGCCTAACAAGTAGAACAAATTATGAACATGGTCAAAATGAACATACAAACAATACCCCCAACCACACACAAAGACATAGTGTGGGATACAAAGACATAGTGTGGGATACAAAGACATAGTGTGGGATACAAAGACATAGTGTGGGATACAAAGACATAGTGTGGGATACAAAGACATAGTGTGGGATACAAAGACATAGTGGTGGGAATAACATAGTGTGGGATACAAAGACATAGTGTGGGATACAAAGACATAGTGTGGGATACAAAGACATAGTGTGGGATACAAAGACATAGTGTGGGATACAAAGACATAGTGTAGGATATTATTACCCTCGTACATCCATCCCACAACGATGCCGTGAACGGGTGAATAATAATTGACAATATGCATGCCATTCTGTGAGCGTTGCTTTATCCTATACCACACTACTCTGGTAACATAATATTTTGATGGTCGTTTAAGATAATAGTTGAATATTCCAGGGTTCTGCATTAAACTGGGAGTCGAATTGGGTTGCTTCCGAAAATCCATGGACGTGAGGGAGGTAATCATTCTTGAGTTAAAGGGAAAGTTATGTAAACACCATAATTGTCTGGGTGAACCTACACTACTGAGGATATAACCGATCGCATTATATTAACAAGTGATACATATTTTGCTACCGGAAATTAAATGTGAATGTCATTATCGAGGGAATGATAATGTTTACATAATTTTAATGTAATGAAGTGATTATCGACTAGCTTATTGAGAGAGAGAGAGAGAGAGAGAGAGAGAGAGAGAGAGAGAGAGCGAGAGAGAGAGAGAGAGAGAGAGAGAGAGAGAGAGCGAGAGAGAGAGAGAGAGAGAGAGAGAGAGAGAGAGAGAGAGAGAGAGAGAGAGAGAGAGAGAGAGAGAGAGAGAGAGAGAGAGAGAGTTACATAGTTACAAGGAGTTACAAGGAATAGTTAGTATCTCAGCGACCTTGCGGTCCATTCCGAGGAGATACTCGAAGTGGAAGGAGAGAGAGACTGTTTAGTTCACTACACTCTTTACAGAGTGTGCAAAATACTATCTACTCTCTTCTTGAACTGCTTTACTGAAGAACTATTAACAACTTCGGAGGGAAGTTTGTTCCAGGTAGAACAGATCTAATAATTCGTGAAAAAGTGTCCACAGATACTAGTGCTGAACCTTTTCAATTCTAATTTCCAGCCATGGTTGCGCGTTGTATTCACATTGCCGCTAAACATTTTGCTATAATCCACATTGTCAAACCCATTAAGTATAACTATATAAACTGAAATACATTTGAGACAGAAAATGACTATATAAACATGAATTAATAAGAACACCAACATATGGCACTAAAGCAACATTTGTAGATATTAAGTAAAGGTTAATACAAGTTAAGGGGGTGACCTGCTTTTTGTTATTTCTGTCCTTTTCTCTCTTTCTCTGGCTTGTATCCATTCGGCCCCATTCAGCCAACTATTTTAAGACGTTTATCCCCATCTAGGTGTCGATTTTATATGAAGAAATCCGGCTTCGCCGGAGAAATTTTTCTATCGAAAAATGTACAAATTTAGCCTGCTGTCTAGCAAAAATTAAAAATATGCTGGCTCGCTACGCAAGAATGACACCTGGATGGGGATAAACGTCTTAAAACAGTAGGCTGAATGGGGCCAAATGGATACAAGCCAGAGAAAGATAGAAAAGGACAGAACAAAAACAGGTCACCCCCTAAAATCAATTCGAGAAGAAATGTTTAGATTGAGACAATTAAAACAATGTAAACACTGAGAACAATACAACACAGAGGCAAAATGAGACAAAGAGTGAATACAGTGGAGCTAAGCGTCTGAAGAACAGCGACAATCAGGCGAGGCAAGATAATGAGACAGAAAGAGAGAAGCGAGAAACACGAGGAGATGGAAGAACGAAAAATAAAGAACTGTGGAGATACGGACATAGTGTTACACAGATCAACAGGCTGCACAAACCTCATGGTCTCTCCTAAGTAGTTCTAATGAAAATCTAGAATTAGAAGGCAGTGCTAAGTAGAGAAAGATAAACACAATATATATAAATAGAGGGATTTATCTAAACTGGAGAAAACTAGCTGTTAATGTCCATAATTATTTACTGGCTAACTCTATCCAAGTGGTAGAACTATCACCTCGATTGTCCAAATCCTTTTAGTGTTAACCCTTTGAAGCTCTGACGCGTTTTAGCAGTTTATTTTGGCTATCATTAGACGATTTTATGCAGCTTAGGAAGTATATGTGGGTATTAAAAGGATAAATACTATCTCAATCAACCCTTTGACTTCCACATACCGTTACTAATCTGAATAAAATCGTCTAATAGTAGCCAGAAACAGAACCGACACGCGTATTGGAGCTTGAAAGGGTTAAGGGAGGTTGGGCGTCGGGATGGCTAGATTTATCGTAATGCATAAGATAGGAGCTTAAAATTATCCTCTACATTATTGCAAGGAGAGCAAACGGAAAATAATTTGTCAGGTCTTCATTTTTAGGGGTGCATGAAACTGTAGTTATTACGTCACCGCATAATACGACCATAATTGTCCCCTAAGTTCTATATGCTGCAATATGTATCCAATTCCCGGGATTGAACAGTTTATCTAAGGATTCTAAGCCGATGAAGTAACAAAACCGAGTAATTCAAACTTTTAATAAGCTTCCCTGTCAGTCTTCTCTCCTAATACACGAACATACAGTAGAGTTTGTTTTAAAGACGAGAGAGAGAGAGAGAGAGAGAGAGAGAGAGAGAGAGAGAGAGAGAGAGAGAGAGAGAGAGAGAGAGAGAGAGAGAGAGAGAGGCAACCCTTGATGAGGGGAAGGCTGAGGTCAGATGGAAAGCCAGGAGAGGTCAGAAAGACAGACAGACAGACGTGTGTGGGGCGAAGGGAAGAAGGGGAAGAGAGTGACAGGAATGTGAGAGTAGCGAGGGGAGGAGGAGGGCAGGCAGAGATGAGCAGACCCAGTGTTGCCAATTTACCTACTTTCCCGCTAGATCTAGAGGTATTTATTTAGATCTAGAGGCACATTTTTACATCTAGCAGCATTATTCTAGCGAGATTCTGTAGATGTGATCCATTTTAGAGCGGTATTCTAGAGATTATGGCATTATTCTAGCGATTGTTGGCATTTATTTATTATTGTTGACATTTGCTTACTATCTAGCAGACTCGATTTGGTAACCCTGAGCAGCACCGACCCCGGGAGCTGCCGGAGGGGAAAAAATAAAGACGACCACCACGGAGAATCAGGAACAAGCACACAGAGAAAAAAGAGACACGTAGAGAAGAAAGCAAAGAGAGAAACGAGGGAAGAAGTGGAGGAAGAGGATGATGGAAAGGAAACCACACCAAGGAAGAGAGAAGCGGCACTGGGAATCAGAAAGAAGCACAGAGAGGAACACAAAAAGAGAAAACAAGGACACAAGCAAAGGCGGAACAGAAGAAAACAAGGATAACAGGGTAGACTGAAGAGAAAGAAGACTGGGAAGTAAGTGTAGAGAAAAGAGGTTATAGAAGGCAAGGCAGAAACGATAAACGGAAGAGAGAAATAGACAGGGAAGAACATACACAGGGAAATAGACAGGGAAGAACATACACAGAGAAATAGACAGGGAAGAACATACCCAGAGAAATAGACAGGGAAGAACATACACAGAGAAATAGACAGGGAAGAACATACCCAGAGAAATAGACAGGGAAGAACATACACAGGGAAATAGACAGGGAAGAACATACACAGGGAAATAGACAGGGAAGAACATAGAGAAATAGACAGGGAAGAACATACCCAGAGAAATTGACAGGGAAGAACATACACAGAGAAATAGACAGGGAAGAACATACCCAGAGAAATAGACAGGGAAGAACATACACATAGAAATAGACAGGGAAGAACATACACAGAAATAAACAGGGAAGAACATACACAGAGAAATAGACAGGGAAGAACATACACAGAGAAATAGACAGGGAAGAACATACACAGAAATAAACAGGGAAGAACATACACAGAGAAATAGACAGGGAAGAACATACACAGAAATAAACAGGGAAGAACATACACATAGAAATAGACAGGGAAGAACATACACAGAAATAAACAGGGAAGAACATAAACAGGGAAGAACATACACAGAGAAATAGACAGGGAAGAACATACACAGGGAAATAGACAGGGAAGAACATACACAAAAAAATAGACAGGGAAGAACATACAGAGAAATAGACAGGGAAGAACATACACAGAGAAATAGACAGGGAAGAACATACACAGAGAAATAGACAGGGAAGAACATACACAGAGAAATAGACAGGGAAGAACATACACAGAGAACATAGACAGGGAAGAACATACACAGAGAAATAGACAGGGAAGAACATACACAGAGAAATAGACAGGGAAGAACATACACAGAGAAATAGACAGGGAAGAACATACACAGGGAAATAGACAGGGAAGAACATACACAGAGAAATAGACAGGGAAGAACATACACAGGGAAATAGACAGGGAAGAACATACACAGAGAAATAGACAGGGAAGAACATACACAGGGAAATAGACAGGGAAGAACATACACAGAGAAATAGACAGGGAAGAACATACACAGAGAAATAGACAGGGAAGAACATGCACAGAGAAATAGACAGGGAAGAACATACACAGAGAAATAGACAGGGAAGAACATACACAGAGAAATAGACAGGGAAGAACATACACAGAGAAATAGACAGGGAAGAACATACACAGAGAAATAGACAGGGAAGAACATACACAGGGAAATAGACAGGGAAGAACATACACAGAGAAATAGACAGGGAAGAACATACACAGAGAAATAGACAGGGAAGAACATACACAGAGAAATAGACAGGGAAGAACATACACAGAGAAATAGACAGGGAAGAACATACACAGGAAAATAGAAAGGAAAACATACACAGAGAAATAGACAGGAAAGAACATACACAGAGAAATAGACAGGAAAGAACATACACAGAGAAATAGACAGGGAAGAACATACACAGGGACGAATGAGAAGATAGTATAGCAGAGACTGAAACGATACAGAAGACTAAGTAGAATGAATATCGTATACAGAAATACACAAGAGAAGGTAATATGCAAGCAAGCATAGTGAGAACAGAGAGGACTAAAGAAAATGGAAGGCATTGAGAGACCGAGATATCAAGGAAGGAAAACAATAAAATAAAAATAATATATATGTAGAATTAGAAGGAAATAGACGGTGTAAATAGAGATAAGACAATTAGGCAACATATATAAACGGGATGTGAAGACATCACAGCGAGAAACAGATATATTGGCAAGGAAGAAATAGGAAACGGGATAAATTAATATATTGAATTAAAACATGGAGGAAATATTCAGCACAAAAGGGAAATGAAAGAAGCTAACGCATAAACATAAACAAACAAAGAGAAGGCGTGGAAGGAAGCATACACGGAAAAATAGTGGGCGAAAGAGAGTTAAAAAGACAAGAAGAAAACAGATTAAGGGAGCCCACCTCGCTTTTTTTCTCTTTCTCTCCCTCTCTCTTTGGCTTGTATCCATTCGGCCCCATTCAGACTACTGTTTTAAGACCTTTACCCCCATTCAGGTGTCAATATTTTCCTGGCGAGCGGTAGCGAGCCAACATATATATTTTTTTGTTTTGACAGCAAGCTAAATTTGTAAATTTTTCGATAAAAAATGTCTCCGGCAAAGTCGGATTTCTCCATACAATGCTGGCTCGCTATTGCTCGCCAGGAAGAAATTGACACCTGGATGGGGATAAACGTCTTAAAAACAGTTGGCTGAATGGGGCCGAATGGATACAAGCCACATAAAGAGAGAAAAGGAGAGAAATAAAAAAAAGCCGGTGACCCCCCTTAAAAGAAGAAAAAATCCAATATATGCGTGGACGAAGGAGGATAAGATGAAAACGAAGTAAACAGTGGGAACAGAAACATTACAATAGGAAGCGAGACAGAAGAACATAATTAAATAAACGAATATAGGAATAAGGGACTACTTAGAAAGAGGATAGGACTATTTCGCTTAATTAAATAATAATAATAATAATAATAATAATAATAATACAAATAATTAAAAAGATAACGAAAACAATATTATAAGTGACAACAGCAAAGTAATGATTAGGTAGATTATTTTAAACAGCTTAGACATTATATATATTTGGTCAGAGTATACAATTATGATTCAAATAATCAACAAAGGTATAACACACACAACACAGATAGCACCATATCCGTTTAGAGAGTACTATGCCCACAAGCGAAAATAGAAACGAATAAAGCGAGAAAGAATGACGATAAAGAAGAACTGGTAGAACGGTGTCCAAATACGAGGGAAAATGGAAATGACAAACATAATTACAAGGGAACCAAACGAAGAACAACACAACAACAAGAATAAAGTGACTCAGAACAAGAAACAGAAGCAGAAACAAAATCCAGAAATGAAAGCGAAAAAGGGCGGAACGATGAGGTGCGAACGGTAAAAAAAGAGAAAAAAGCGAATTGGAGAGAGAGAGAGAGAGAGAGAGAGAGAGAGAGAGAGAGAGAGAGAGAGAGAGAGAGAGAGAGAGAGAGAGAGAGAGAGAGAGAGAGAGAGAGAGAGAGAGCTAATAACAAAGAAAAACGAAGAGAAGGAATCCGAGATTACGAAAATATATAAAACCGTATATGGATATAAAGCAAGATACAGGTATTTAAGTAGGTATATAGTCAAATGTAAGATAAGGTTATATATTTATTAAGGCTTCCATTGATAGTTGGATAAAGCTGAAGTTAGAGACTAGGATACGATTAGTCGAGCAATTTAGAGACATGGAAACAGATAATAAAACAATCATAGAATTATTTTTAAGGACAAGGAATTATAAATTTAGTCACACAAATGAAGAAGGAATGGGTAGATAATAGGCGATACATGGCAATGCAAATCAGAGGTAGCTTAATATTAAAGTGGAAATATAAGTAAACCGAGACATAAGGATTATCTAACTTAAAATCTAATGCCCCTCCCGAGGTTGAACCAGGGATAAAGTATTTGGCACTGTCAATATTTGTGAAAAAGTACGAAGTTGTGGAAGTACAGGTGCTACCTGTTTCTATTATATATTGCTGACATGAACATTTAAACGTTGGTAACTTAGTAACTTTGGGTCTACACACATGAAGCCTTCTGAAATCGATCTTCACCTGATTACATGGTGGTCTTGGTAAGGAACAACCCGGAGTAGAGGAGACCTACAGAAAGGAGATATAACCCCGGAGAAACATTTGGGCATATCATGTTAATAGTTCCTTAGAGTACAAAGAGTTGCAGCCCAGTAGCTTGCTAGGGGGATTCTTTGGGGAACAATAGGAGGGCGAGTGCCTTCACAATTATACCAGTCATTGAGAAGGTAAGTAAATCTGCATACAAGTACAAAAATATAGGGTCAGCGAGGACGATGAAGAATTGGAAGAGGGAGAGGTGTACAAATAGGAAGAGGATATGGAGAAGAAAGAAACTAGGAGGAAGGTGAGCATAGTGTTGGAAGAGGAAAAGGGAGAACATCACAAAGACTAATTAGTATCCAGTGTCTATCAACCTATCCCTTCCCCCTTCAGGCAGGCAGGCAGAAAGACATGTAGACAGGCAGGCATGTAGACAGGCAGACAGGTAGACAGGCAGACAGGTAGACAGACAGACAGGTAGACATGTAGACAGGCAGACATGTAGACAGGCAGACATGTAGACAGGCAGGCAGGCAAACAAGCAGGCAGGCAGGCAGACATATAGACAGGCAGACATGTAGACAGGTAGACATATAGACAGGCAGACATGTAGACAGGCAGACAAGCAGGCAGACAGGCAGACATGTAGACAGGCAGATAGACAGAGAGTTATGATTAATTGCCCGTGGCCTGGCTCAAGTCCGGATTCCCCTTCATTAGCGGGTACTTGATTATCCGCGGCGCCCCTTGTTCCCTGTATAATGTGTGGCCAGCCGGCCTTGTCCCTCGTTAAGGCAAGCAAGGGGGGATACCTCTCTAACGCACTCTCGCTTTTCATCTCTCTCTCTCTCTTTTCCACGCTCTCTCTCTTTTCCTCGCTCTCTCTCTCTTTTCCTCGCTCTCTCTCTTTTCCACGCTCTCTCGCTCTTGCTCTCTCTCTCTCTTTTCCTCGCCGTCTCTCTTTTCCACGTTCTCTCTATTTCCTAGCTCTCACTCTTTACCTAGCTCTCACTCTTCTCCTAGCTCTCATTCTTTACCTAGTTCTCACTCTTTTCCTACCTCTCGGTTCCTCTTAAATTACAGGCTCGCTATCGCTCGTCAGGAAAAAATCGACACTTAAGTGGCACGAAAGGTCTAAAATTTGACAGAAATGGAGCGAAAGTTCTAAAAATTGCCAAAATAATGGGGCGAACGTCTTAAAATCTGAAAGCAATGGGGCTAGACATAAGGGAGAATGGGGTCAAGAAAAAAATCCCTCTAGTGAAAATCTCCCCTTAATGCTCTCCCAGGTTTTTATATAATTTGAAGATTGGATAAAGAGTTAAATATTTTATAGTAATGTTGTGTAAAGTGAGTGATAATATATTTTCATTAAGGGGAGATGGGTCGTTTTTCTGGACCACTTTCTCCCTCGTGTTTAGCCAAATCAGTTTTTGAAATTTTAAAACGTTCGACTCATTAGTTTGGCGATTTGAACACCTTTCGCCCCATTTCGTTGTCAATTTCAAAACCTTTCGTGCCATTTACCTGTCGACTTTTTCCTGGCAAGTGATAGCGAGCCTGTACATTTGAAGAGGAGTCGTCCATCGGCCGGGAATTTTTTTTACCGAACAGGGGGGTCTAGGGGGTGTTTTTTTTAAAGCTTGATGGAGGTCTAGCTAGGAAACTAAAACATATATGAATAACTTACAAAAAAAAAAAAAAAAAAAAAAAAAAAAAAAAAAAAAAAAAATAGGCACTAGGCTATCCTGTTAATAACACGGTATAGCAATATAATCCAACCATCTTTCAGGATAATTTATCTCCACTGTAGCCTAAAAATATGATATGTAGCAATTGATCTTATTCACGTCGCTGCTTATCCGACTTTACCCACAGAAGGTCAACAACATCATGACCCCAAGAGACCGGAAGTATTCAAACAAAAAGAAAACTCCAAAGCAAGGCATAGGGAGGTTGGTCAGCTTTAATTTCATATTATCTACGATTCTATGCCATTAACTGTCTTGATGGTGTAATGGTTAGAGTGTTTAAGATCTGTATGTGGTAACCCAGGTTCGAATCCCGGTAGGATCATATGCTTTCATCAATTTCATTGGGAGGTGTTTGGTGTTAAGTTAATAAAGGCGATTATAATAATGATTTAGATCCGAATAATTGTCAGTCTTGAACAAGGTACAATGTATAAGTATCTAATAAATTAGGTTATTAGAGAGAGAGAGAGAGAGAGAGAGAGAGAGAGAGAGAGAGAGAGAGAGAGAGAGAGAGAGAGAGAGAGAGAGAGAGAGAGAGAGAGAGAGAGAGAGAGAGAGAGAGAGAGAGAGAGAGAGAGAGATACAAAAAATGTGTAAGATATATACAGTATACATATAATGAGAGAGAGTACTTGACTATAGCAAGAATATAATAGTGAATTTGTGAATTAGTTAAAACCACAATAAAGTATAATAATACTTAGGAGGATTACATATTACTTAGCTTTGCATTGCATTATCTTCGTAAGTTCATCTTATTTACCTGGATACTTAGCCATCTTTTTTTCAAGTACCGGTTCTGCAATTTGCATTAGTCGCTAATAAGAAACTGAGATTGTGTAACAACTTATATACTTGGTGAATATATATATTTTACTGGTTACTACCATAAAATCTGAAAGTTCTTTTACAATGAACAGCCTTTAGGCTATCCTGTTATAACATTATAAACATTTGCTAAGTATATTTTTTCCCTAGACGGCTATTTTAAACTGCCTTGTGATATGTTGTAAGTTTTGCCTTGGATCTTTATAAGATTTATTGTTGCGAAAATCTGTCACTCTGTTGTTGTGAAGTTAACGATTTACTACTGTGAAACTCGGTAAAATGTTCAGCCATGAAGCTTTATAAGCTATCTATTGTAAAACTCTGTAAGCCCCAGTGCTACGAAAAAGTTATTATTTGATTCTGCTGACGACACAAACATTCCTCTCAAGGGTCCACAATTTGCCGCTTTTTTTTTTTTTTTTTTTTTTTCGGGCATAGGCTGAGAGCCTTAACATTCACCGCTTTACAATGAACAGTGAAGCCCGTGAGGTCTTGTTCCAGTCTAGGGAGTGAGACATATGAAGCTTGTGGTTGGGTTCTGGTCGCTACCCACCCTATGGCTACCACAAGGCCTCTCCCTCCGCAGACATACTGTAGGCTGGTGTTATATCCGTACTATGGCTACCACAAGGCCTCTCCCTCCACAGACATACTGTAGGCTGGTGTTATATCCGTACTATGGCTACCACAAGGCCTCTCCCTCCACAGACATACTGTAGGCTGGTGTTATATCCGTACTATGGCTACCACAAGGCCTCTCCCTCCACAGACATACTGTAGGCTGGTGTTATATCCGTACTATGGCTACCACAAGGCCTCTCCCTCCACAGACATACTGTAGGCTGGTGTTATATCCGTACTATGGCTACCACAAGGCCTCTCCCTCCACAGACATACTGTAGGCTGGTGTTATATGGCTACCACAAGACCTCTCCCTCCACAGACATACTGTAGGCTGGTGTTATATCCGTACTTTTACTTAGTATAGAGTATAATATATCAGAGTCAAAATATCGGAGTAAACAAAATATTGGCTTATAGTCAATTATTCGATTATTTTCCTTCATTTTGACGATAATTTGAAATTAGTAGCTGATTATCTTGCAGTACTGGAATATAGAAGAATATATTGCATGTATCTATCAAAATAATATGATAACATTCCAAACTCCGGCACAATTCGCCCCTAAATTGGCTGGTGTGACACAGTTTTTTTTTAGTGGCCCGGCCCCTTCCTTCCTTCTTCTCCCACGCCAAGAAAACTTCCCCCCAATTCACAAGTTAACTAATATTTGAAATCGCCAGAGAGAGACGCGGCTTGGGACCGTCAATGCACACAATCTAGGTCCATTCAGAAGTTGCTTATATTCAAAACTCGGACTGCCTCTCCGCCGGACCACAAGAAAAACACGTCAAGAAGGGAGCCATTGAAAATTCTAATTTATCTTTTCGTGGCCCTCCGGATCCTCTGAATGGCCGACAGAATGGTGGAGATCCCGAGTCGCAGGAACTGGGGTTCGTGGGGGTGGTGGTAGTGGTGGCGGTGGGGGTAGTGATAGTGGTGGGGGTAGTGGTGGGGGTGGTAATGATGGTAGTAGCAGAGTTGGTAAAACAGTACAGTGGTGATGTTAGCGATTGGTGTTAATAAAACAGACGATTGTGATGAGGATGGTGATGGTTATGAAGGGAATATGGTTTGGATGGTAATGAAAGATGACTGTGAAAGTAACGATACTGACTGTGGCGGGCAATATAGCGAACATTGTAACAAACCAGAATTGTGGAGTATTATGGCTTGGAGGATGAAGATTGATTGCGATATCTGAAGCGCTGGAGATCCGTGGCCTATAATAATAATAATAATAATAATAATAATAATAATAATAATAATAATAATAATAATAATAATATACATCAAACACTTTGTTATATTCCAAATTTCTAAACCGGAATGAGGAACCGACAGTCATGAAAGGTGATTCGTAATTATATGGATGCATGCCAGAGACCAAACCTAACACTAATGCAGTATTCCGAGCTATGGGAGGAAGGCGACCAACATTCTGATAAGACCATACCACATACAGATTATGACAATTATTTTGGAAGGGGATAACAATGATCGTGGTGGTGAAGCAATCGGACAAAATGGCAAAGATATAGTGAGGAGATTTGGTGATGAAGGATGGTGAAAATAGCGAATTATGTGGTGGTTGTGATGCACAGATAAAGTTTAGAAGCGAGAGAGACTGATGGTAATGATGGTAACATAAAACACAGCAATAATAACCAGTGATACGGTCAGGCATAATATATATCTGGCTGTACGAATACCAAGTACAACAATGATGCCAAAATACCAAGTACAACAATGATGCCAAAATACCAAGTACTGTACAACAATGATGCCAAAATCAAATCTACTTCCGTATTATGGTCCATTAAGGGGGGGGTCACCGTTTTTTTCTTAATTTTTCTCTCCTTTTCTCTCTTTCCCTGGCTTGTATCCATTCAGCCCCATTCAGTCAACTGTTTTAAGACGCTTATCCCCATTCAGGTGTTGATTTCGTCCTGGCGAGCGATAGCGAGCCAGCATTGTATGGAGAAATCCGGCTTCGCCGGAGAAATTTTTCTATCGAAAAATTTACAAATTTGGCTTGCTGTCAAAAACAAAAATATATATATGCTGGCTCGCTATCGCTCGCCAGGAAAACATTGACACCTGGATGGGGGTAAACGTCTTAAAACAGTAGCCTGAACGGGGCCGAATGGATACAAGCCAAAGAGAGAGGGAGAGAAAGATAAAACAAGCGAGGTGGGCTCCCTTAAGTAAACAAGTCAAGTGTGGTATACTGTATAGTGAAAAGTAAGCACCCTGGGCGGAGGTCGGGAAGAGGGTGGCTGACAATGCTAGCTGTACAAATATTGAACTCAACAAGGGGAGGGTATGTATATATAAGGCTGTGGCTGGACCATCGACACTGTCAGCGGTAATGGATGTGGTGGAAGGCGACTGGCAGGTTTAGATTGGCGGATGTTCTTAAGGGGAGGTTTTTAGTTCGTTCCCTAGAATTCAATCAAACTTAAAATTACACCCCCTTGAGTCCTTTTCAAGATATATTTGTACATTTTTCGGTAGAAAAATGTCCCGGCCGAAGGCCGGTTCCTCTTAAATTACAGGCTCGCTATCGCTCGCCAGGATTAAATTGACACCTGAATGGCACTTAAGGTCTTAATATGGGTGAAAGTTCTTAACATCGCTAAACTAATGGGGCAAACGTTTTATAATATCAAAAGCAATGGGGCTAAACATGAGGGAGAAAGGGGTACAGAAAAAAATCCCTTAAGTGGAGATCTCCCCTTAAGTGACACCCTCTTTCTCTTTAAATACAAATTACCGGGACATTTACCTTATATTATAGTACATCTTCAGAACAGTATAGTTTATGATCATTGAAATACTCACTCTCTCTCTCTCTCTCTCTCTCTCTCTCTCTCTCTCTCTCAAAAAAAAAAAAAAAAAAAAAAAAAAAAAAAGATTATGTATGTGTATGTGTGTGCACTGTACAGTATGTATATATATATACTGTATATATATGTATGTATGTGTGTATGTATGTATGTGTATATGTGTGTGTGTGTGTCTATGTGTGTATATGTATGTACCGGTGTATATATATATATATATATATATATATATATATATATATATATATATATATATATATATATATATATATATATACATATATACATATATAGTTTGTAAGGCCAGACTGCCTAGTAAGGACCTTGAGGTCTGTGTGGTCTGTGTATCTATGTAGCTCTCTCTCGCTCTCGCTCTCGCTCTCTGGCCCTCCCTCTCTCGCTCCTCGTCTCTCTCCCCTCCAGAATCTCTCTCTCTCTCTCTCTCTCATATATTACAACTATTAAAACAAATCAATAAAAACCTGGCTATTTTTGAGTGTTTTACTTCTATGAGGTCATGCAAACTCATTTAAGATAATATACATGAATGTCAAAGTATGGGATAAGTCACCCATTACTTTTCTATACCTTTAAATGTATAGTATAAGTTTGAAAACAAAAATACCTGAAAGAAATAGTATGAACACAATGATATTTTTTTCACGATCAAGAAATGTGAAACGTCAAAAATTTAAGAATAGTGGAAAATTCATGTTTAATACAATGGCAATCGAAGGAGATGTAGGCAAAACAAGAATTCGCTGTCTATTGGTGTAGAAAGTATTGTTTTCATGTATAATAAAACAATAAACAAAACATATTTCATGTATACTACTGTAGCTTAACTACCAACCCATAGGTTACCATCTCCAGAACACGACCCTAGTTTATTACAAAGCACCATAGCGTTGAAACCACACCAACCAAATACCAATATAATTTAACCCTTGTACGCACATATGACGCAGAGGTTGCCAGATTAGCAGTAAGAAATAGAGTTATTTCACTCTAATAATTACCTCTCCAAAATTAGTTTTCTGCCCACAGCTAACTCAAAGACAACTGCAGAGGTTGAAGTAACTAAAGTAAAGGTTTTTAAATACCCCTGATGGTAACAAAGGCTTTAAAGTATCCCCAATAGGCTCAACACAGCTAACTCAAAGACAACTGCAGAGGTAACTAAACTAAAGGTTTTTAAATACCCCTGATGGTAACAAAGGGTTTAAAAAATCACTAAAATCGCGTCATATGTCAGAGAGGGTTAATTTTAATATTGAAATCCCGCGTCGCATTTTGGCAATTTTTAAGGCGAAATCGGCGGATGCGGCTTGAACTTAATTTATATATTTTTCCTTTTCATATATTTCTTTGTATACTTATACTTTTCCCCAGCAACACATTGGAGATACCGAGATATATTTTCGATATAGATGCAAAGCTCTTGAGAAAGTTTGTATCGGTCATATTGGGGTTGAGGATGAAGGTGGAAGCGAGAGATGGGAGGAAGGAGGCGGAGGAAAATAGAATAACACGGACGAACCAAGGAGAAATGAGGGAGACAAGACATGGAAAGTGATGCCAAGGAGAAAATAGACAAAATAAAGAAAGACACATGGGAAAATAATATATCTTACTATCTATCTATCTATCTATCTATCTATCTATTGCCAGACGCCATGATCCCCGCAGGAGTGGGTAAAATAATGGGACCAAATACGGAGGCCTGAAATACCGTACTAAGATAAAGGATAGGAGAGATAGACAATAGTCTAAATCGAGACAAGAAGATAATGAGTTATACTACACAATTAAGACAATGGGAGAACAAGAAAACCCGTAATACCATGATAAAGAAGGAGAACGATATTAAGGGGAGATCTCCACTTGAGGGATTTTTTTCTTGACCCCTTTCTCCCTCATGTTTAGCCCCATTGCTTTTGATATTATAAAACGTTCGCCCCATTAGTTTAGCGATTTTAAGAACTTTCACCCTATATTAAGACCTTTCGTGCCATTCAGGTGTCGATTTTATCCTGGCGAGCGATAGCGAGCCTGTAATTTAAGAGGAACCGGCCTTTGGCCGGGAAATTTTTCTACCGAAAAATGTACAAATTTATCTTGAAATGGGGTCAAGGGGGTGACATTTTTAGATTGCTGGAGGAGTAGGAAACAAACTAAAAACCTCCCCTTAAGAGAAGTAGTTGAGAGGAGAAAATGGTACAAATGAAACAATGTGTACAGTTGGCGGCATGTGTAATGCACGCATCATACTTTCAACAATCCTCTTGGTCATATCAGCATGCTTTCCAACTGCCAAATTTCAACTCCGTATAAAGTCTTCAACTGAAGCTCTACCCATACGAATATAATATCGCCTAAGGCATAGACTACAGGAGATCTGGACTGGACACGAAAATGGAACTTTGCAGTAAGGGACCCAAAATCGAAGAACGAACCGTTCGAACCTCGAAACCT
>CM064540.1:4961019-5066019 GCA_032716605.1 Paralithodes platypus
AATCGCCCCAAAAGTGAACCATCCTCCCTTAAAGAAAACCTGAAGGCGTCCAGTGCTCCCCAGCTCCCGTCCGACAAGTGTTATTGAAATGAGGACATTACGAGTCGCCCTGAGTAGAGTCATTATCGCGGTGATTGGACTGAGAGAGGCGGCAAGGTACCGGGCGGGCAGGGACGTGTTGATATGCAAGGTGTCGCCTTCCAGACCCGGTTGTCGTATACTCGGTGGGGACAATGCGAGCAGATTTGTTTTTACATACAACCTAAATACACAAGTTTGAACGTATGAGTAAGCCTATATTTCACTGCCTAACCTATGCTTCACCACTGTCAATAGCTCTTCTTTCATTTCACTGACCAACCCGGTGAACAAGCCTACATCTTTTCTACCCTAAATGATCCAGCGCAGTTTAGTCCAGCAACCTATACTCTTGGCCCTGACCGCCTTGGAGATCAGCCCAACATCGTTGACTTATTTCTAACTTCTAATCCTTCTGTTTACCTTTCTAACTTCTAATCCTTCTGTTTACCTTTCTAACTTCTAATCCTTCTGTTTACCTTTCTAACTTCTAATCCTTCTGTTTACCTTTCTAACTTCTAATCCTTCTGTTTACCTTTCTAACTTCTAATCCTTCTGTTTACCTTTCTAACTTCTAATCCTTCTGTTTACCTTTCTAACTTCTAATCCTTCTGTTTACCTTTTCTCTCCGTTGGGCTCCTCCGATCATAACCTTATCTCTGTTACCTGTTCTGTCTCTCCAGTACGGCCATCCGATCCTCCCAGCTGGCGTCGCTTCAATTTCTCTCCCTCCATATGTGTATTTATCTCTAAATGTCCTTTCTGACAGTTCCATAGCTGTGGTTGTGGACGGCCATCGCTCACTTCCCCAACCCATCAACTCCAGTGTTCCTCAGGGTTCTGTCCTGTCTCCAGTACTCTTTCTTATATTAATTAATGATCTTCACAACTGCACCTCTAATCCTATCCAATCGTATACTGAGGACTTAACCCTACACCATTCAACTAGTTTTCCAAAATGACCCACCGTGTAATCACTCCAAATCTCACATGATGAGGCCATAGTACGCCTATCTTCTGATTTATCAACTATTTCCGATTGGGGCAGAGAAAAACGTGTTACTTTCAATTATTTCAAAAACCCAATGTGTCCATCTATATATACCCGTCATAAACTTCGATTCAGATAAGTGCGTCGCTATTACTGATCACGAGTGTACCAACTACCCTAACTAGGTTGTATAATAATACATTGTGTTTGAGAGCAAGACTTCCAGACGCCTCATGGTGGTGGTGGTGGTGGAGGGAGGGGGAGTGAATGGCGACAGAAGGATACTCACTCCATTCAGATGCACTGATCCGGCTGTAGGTCATTTCACTCACAACCATTTTGTACAATGTAGATTAAAGGAACCCACCTCGCTTTTTTTTCTCTTTCTCTCCCTCTCTCTTCGGCTTGTATTCATTCGGCCCCATTCAGCCTACTGTTTTAAGACGTTTACCCCAATCCAGGTGTCAATATTATCCTGGCGAGCGGTAGCGAGCCAGCATATATATATTTTTGTTTTGACAGAAAGCTAAATTTGTACATTTTTCGATAGAAAAATGTCTCCGGCGAAGCCGGATTTCTCCATACAATGCTGGGTCGCTATCGCTCGCCAGGAAGATATCGACACCTGGATGGGAATAAACGTCTTAAAACAGTTGGCTGAATGGGGCCGAATGGATAACAGCCAGGGAAAGAGAAAGATAAAACAAGCAGGTGACCCCCCTTAATATAACCTTGACCTAATCTTTAACAAACCTCAACCTAACATTACCTTTACTGGACCGCTTACAACACCACTATTTCAAAACAATAAAAAAAAAAAAAAAAAAAAAATCTTACGACACGTAGGGGTTTCAGTCTCCATGTAGCTACTCATAATGATTTCACGAGATAATATATTCAAAGGACAAATGCGGGACGGTAGCTAAAAGGATTAATTGAGATAGTCTGTAGCCTTCTTTTATTGGCAGACGTTCATCCTAAGCTGAATAAAATCGTCTAATAGTAGCCAGAAATACAGTGAAAAGGACGGCACCGGTACTGAAAGGGTTAAGGGGAGGTATTTACTTTGTTCCCTAGACCTCCATCAAGCTTAAAATGATACCCCCTTAAGTCCCTTTCAAGATAAATGTGTACATTTTTCGGTAGAAAAATGTCCCGGTCATAGGCCGGTTCCTCTTAAATTACAGGCTCGCTATCGCTCGCCAGGATAAAATCGACACCTGAATGGCACGAAAGGTCTTAATATGGGGTGAAAGTTCTTAAAATCGCTAAATTAATGGGGCGAACGTTTTATAATATCAAAAGCAATGGGGCTAAACATGAGGGAGAAAGGGGTCAAGAAAAAAATCCCTCAAGTGGAGATCTCCCCTTAAGTATAGGAGATTTAAACAACCACCAAGCCATTAGTTAAGGTGGTTATAAGGTGTCGTCAAGGGAGAGGTAGCTTAATTGTCTCCCTCTTGATTAGTCGCATTAGCTGTGAGATTTCAAGACGTTCGTTCCATTAGTTTGGCGATTTTAAGACCTTTCGTAACCGTTTCTTTGTCAATATAAAAACCTTTCGTGTCATTTAGGTGTCGATTTTATTCCTGGCGAGCGATAGCGAGCCTGTAATTTTAGGAGGAACCGGTCTTCGGCTGGGACATCTTTCTACACAAAAAATGTACGAATTTGTCTTGAAGGAGGTTCTAGGGTTTGTTTTTTAAGCTTGATGGAGATCTAAGGAGGTTACTATAAATTATATAAATGTATATACAGACCAAAACAATTACCACTATCCCCTTAAGGCAACCACAATTACCACTATCCCCTTAAGGCAACCACAATTAGTTACCCACTTGCAGGAAGAAAGTCCCTAGGCAGGATGTATATAATATATATACAGTATGTCCGAGTGACCGGGGTAATGGGATTCCTAGGCAGTAAGTCGTAAAGAGGAAGCCATGAACTCCTCAATGACAGTTACGATCCTGGCCAGCGGAGGGAGGAAGATTAGTGGACAAATTGGACTGGATGGTACAGTTGATAAAAATGTGTTAAAACGCAGCAGCAAGTGTTAATTGATCAACATGTGGTATTGAAGAAGACTTAGAAGATATATTTAGCGCTTGAGACTGTTTAAACAAAAACAAATCTTGTTTTAATAAATAATTTCATATATGGTAGGCAGTAGTGAAGTTTAGAGCTAGCGAAACTATTCAATTATGTGGTCACTATATTGGTCGACTGTACTGCGTCACTTGTAGCATTGTAATGACCATGTAAGACCAGTCAGGTGGAAAGATGGCACGGCAGATCTACACCATGTCTATTATTCACCTTGCTTGTTTACACTGTACTTGTGCTACATGCATTTATTGTTGCATTGGCATTTGTATTGATATTTTAGCTTGTGAGATAATATAACTATCTATATTACTTAATCGTCTTATGCTTAATGCAAACATATTATTCATATTAATACTGTATATATCTAAATACACAACAAACATATTTCCCATCTCATCAACCAGCTGACGTTGTTAAACATCCCCTTACGTCCTTGATTTACTTAATGACCTCATCAATTCTCTTCCCGCCTTCCTCGCCCCTCTCATCTGACTCGCTCCCTACCTCCTCATCGCTCCTGTTTTGCCTCAAATTACCCGCGAGGATCGCTAATTACACCCACAAATATTACTGGAATAGCTTAATAACACATTCCTCGGGGACTCGTTCACATCGCACTCCGGTGGCCTGATTCGCTTCTCACGTGATGCCAACCACCGAGAGACTCAAATTACACCAGGGTATATAAACACACACATATACAGGTCGAGAGAGATAGATAACATAATTATGGCTACTGCATCTACTATTCCAAAGTTGTATCCATGTAATAAATCTTCTCCTAATACTAGACGGTGGCAAATGGGCATGTCTTGTTAGCCAGTCTCCTCTTGGGTCCTGGCGAAACGAGAGATGCATAGATTAAACTTCGAAATGGAACTCCGCAAACCAACACGGGACCTAATACTGCAAATGATCTCTCTTTTTAAATCGAGGTGTCAGACATAAATTCCCATTACACTCTGTTATTTGTGGGTAGGCCATAAAGAACGCGAACCCAGGAGTGTTCTCAGAGGCCAGTGGTCGTATATTCCGGGGGAGTGTCAGCGGTCAATGAAGGTGTCAACCAAACCAAACACTAATACACTATACCTCCTTCAGGCTCCATGCCGAGACCCACAACCCCACTCCTCTTCTGCTATCCTTTCTTCCTTCTCGTGTCCTTTCCTTTCTTAATTTCTATTTTCTCCTTCCTTTCCTCCTTCGCCCCTTCCTCCAATCTCCTTCCGTTAAGCTTTCCCCTGTTTGTCTCCTCCTTCCTTCCCATCTGACCCCCCCATCCCACACACCCAAACACTCTCACTCTCTCTTTATCAACGGAAGTGGTCGACAGTAATTAAATTGATACGTTTAAGAAGAAACTGGACGAGTATCTGATGGAGATTGAAATAATATGAATTAATCAGTAGGTAAGTGTTATTTCCCTTTTAAACTCCTGTCTTGTTATACTCTATACAAACTTTCCTTGTGGGTATTTCCTGACCCATAAAGTTACAATTCATCCAATTTTCCGGTACTGCTTTTTAGCCGGAGGGACCGGGGGGTGGGGAGAGAGCCTTCTACTTTGCTGTCCTATTCTTCTACTATAAACTGTCCCTGTATAGTAGTATTAAGGCCGGACCACCTAGTAGTTTTAACCAAATACGTTTTCATATAGTAACTGTTCCTTATAGAACTGCTCCTTGTAGGTCGTTGTAACTCTCCCGCTCCTTATAAAACACCCTCTAGAGTAATTTAGTGTGAAGGAATAGCGAGGGTGAGAAATACTGCATAAAGCCGAGGCCGCCAAGCATTACTGTGTCTCCCTGGCCCTTGATCAATGGTGGACCTCAATACTATCTCTCTCTCTGTATATATATATACAGTAGATGAGAGAGAGAGAGAGAGAGAGAGAGAGAGAGAGAGAGAGAGAGAGAGAGAGAGAGAGAGAGAGAGAGAGAGAGAGAGAGAGAGAGAGAGAGAGAGAGAGAGAGAGAGAGAGAGAGAGAGAGAGAGAGAGAGAGAGAGAGAGAGAGAGAGAGAGAGAGAGAGAGAGAGAGAGAGAGAGAGAGAGAAATTATGAGTACCTGTCAAACCCAACCAAGACAGTCGTGGTGGCTGTATTAACACGTCACAATACAGTAGCCCTGTAAACTCGTACCAGTATTATTAGTGTTATGTAGTGTTAGCAGTGTACAAAGGAGTACAAAGGAAATCAAGCAACAACAGATCTAGTGACCCTTCTAGGTTGCTTGTCCTCCAAAACACTGAGGATCAAGTGTCCAAACAGTGGTTTAGAGTGGGTAAGGGAACATTGGAAAGGGAACTACTGCCCTGCCACTAACGTGGCAGGACTAGGAAGTTAGTAGGGAACATATGGGTTAGTAACTGAGGGGAGGATAAAGTTATTCATTTACAAACGCAGTCAGTCGCGGGTTTGATGCGAGATATTTGTCTAGGCGGAATTTAAATGAATCAACGGTGCTGCAGTCTATAACGTCTCGGGGAAGCCCATTCCACAAGTTGACAACTCGATTGAAGAAGAAATTCTTAGATTCGTGCCAGTTAAAAGATTTACCAATAATTTTGCAACCGTTTCCCCGCGTGTAATTAGATTGGTCGATAGTGAAGTACTTACTACAGTTCATATTGTCGATGCCTTTGATGATTTGAACACTTGAATTAAGTCGCCTCTTAATCTGCGCTGGGTTAAAGGAAATAGATTTAATTCTCTAAGACGCTCTTCGTATGGTTTGTTCTTTAGGCTAGGTATCATTTTGGTAACTCTACGTTGAACTCGTTCTAGCTTGTTTATATCTTTTTGGTAATAAGGGCACCAGGATTGAACGCAGTATTCCAGAAGAGGGCGGACTAAGGAATTGTAAAGTGTTAGGATAACTTCTTTGGATTTATGCTCAAATGACCTGCCTATAAAGCCAATTATTTTGTTTGCCTTCTTAACAACTTCTGAACATTGTGGACTCGGTTTTAGGTTACTCGATATTGTTACTCCCAGATCAGTTTCTCTGTTTACATTCTTAAGCTGAGTGACATTCATCGAATAGTTTGCTTTCTCATTTAGGTATCCGACATGTAGTACTTTACATTTATCCGCATTGAAACTCATTTGCCAAATTTGGGCCCAACATGACAATTTATCTAGATTGTGTTGCATATCGTCAACTTGTTCTTTTGAGAGTACGCTATTTGCAATTTTGTATCGTCAGCAAATTTTGAGATTGTGCAGGTGAGACCCTCATCTATGTCGTTGATGTAAATTAGAAAGAGAATTGGTCCTAGTACCGATCCCTGGGGTACCCCGCTACTTACATTGGTCCATTTAGATGCCTTAACGTTTATGACTACCCTTTGCTTTCTGTTGCTGAGCCAATTTTCTATCCATTTCAACACACCGTCTTGTATTCCATGCGCTTTTAGTTTTAGCAGTAAACGTTTGTGGGGAACTTTGTCAAAGGCCTTTTGAAAATCAAGGTATATAATATCTACAGCTTTACTCTCATCGTAGAGGTTGAGCAAGCCTCCACACAACATAGTCTGGGTGTGGAGGAGGGGGCGGCTCTCCCTGGTTCATAAAGATGCCAAGGAGGACCCTAAACAACCCACGGTGGTCACATTCTTGGTGTGCGTGTATGTATGTGTGTGTGTGTGTGTGTGTGTGAGAGAGAGAGACTTGGGCCGCGGAGGTGGCATCTTGGTGTCCAGCCTGTGATGAATGGTTGGTACCCCCTCCCCCTCTCTCTCTCTCTCTCTCTCTCTCTCTCTCTCTCTCTCCTCTCTCTCTCTCTAAATCTTTTAAACTCGCACGAATCTAAGAATTTCTTTCTTCTTCAATCGAGTTGTCAACTTGTGGAATGGGCTTCCCGAGACGTATAGACTGCAGCAACGTTGATTTCATTTTAAAATCCGCCTAGACAAATATCTCGCATCAAACCCGCGACTGACTGCGTTTGTAAATGAATAACTTTATCCTCCCCTCAGTTACTAACCCATATGTCCCCTACTAACTTCCTAGTCCTGCCACGTTAGTGGCAGGGCAGTAGTTCCCTTTCCAATGTTCCCTTACCCACTCTAAACCACTGTTTGGACACTTGATCCTCAGTGTTTTGGAGGACAAGCAACCTAGAAGGGTCACTAGGACTGTTGTTGCTTGATTTCCTTTGTACTCCTTTGTACTCTCTCTCTCTCTCTCCCTCCCCCTCCCACCCACACACACACACACACACACTCAGCCGCCACCGCCACGACTGTCTCTATTTACTATCAATAAATATTAAGATGGTCGTGCCACTACCATCACCACACAACCTACTACCATCGCCAGCATCCCACCATCGCTACCACCACCATCATTGTCACTATCACTACCACACATCAGATTATCACTAATATAACCATTGCCACCACCAACACTGCTACCACTACCAACACAATCGCTGCCAACATTACCACTGCTACCAACAACAGCAACATGTTCACAACCGTCAACTACAATACCTCCAGAGCCAGTATAACGTCCATTACACCATCACTCAAAAGCTGGTGCTCTTCAATCCCAACCTACTTATGTAAGGGGAGGTTTTCAGTTTGTTCCCTAGACCTCCATCAAGCTTAAAATTACACCCGCTTGAACCCCAATCAAGATAAATGTGTACATTTTTCGGAAGAAAAATGTCCCGGCCTAAGGCCGGTTCCTCTTAAATTACAGGCTCGCTATAAAAAAATAAAAAAAACATTGGGGCTAAACATGAGGGGGAAAGATGCCAAGAAACAAATTCCTAAGTGGAAATCTCCCCTTAAGATAGACCAGTCAGCTGAGTTGGTTGCGTCCCAGCTGGGAATTAAATCAAGGCCGGCAGATTCGTAGCCAGTGACGCAACACGGCCGCAACACACCGGAAATGCCAATCTTAACCCCTTCATTACCGGTGACGTCTTTTCATCCTATTCTGGCAACCATTAGACGATTGTATTCAGCTTAGGAAGGATCTGTGGTAGCTCACATGATCACATGAGATAAATTGTAACCTTTTTTAATTACTAAGAGGTCCTTCCTATGCTGAATAAAATCATCAAATAGTTGCCGCCAGAATTTAACGAGAAAGACGTCACCGGTATAGAAGGGGTTAAGCGTGTCAGTATTATAACTTCTATTCCCAATACTCCTACCGTTGCCAGACCACCGCAACACTGCTATCAACACGACAATAACTGCTTCGAAGATACGATGGAAAAATCCGTCACACATTCATATAACGCGAGCCTCATCATCCCTACTTATAGTCACCACGATCAATTATCCAACAGGCAAAGTAAACAACACCATAATCACTTGGCCAGCACAACCACCCAATAACCCCCATGTTGACCGCACACAAGTATTTCTCTCCTCCTTCCCCGCTGCCGTGCAAGAGGCCACAAACCACTATACCCCATTCAGTACCAGGGACGTCCATTTTATCATATTCAGGCAACTATTAGACGATTCTATTTAGCTTAGGAATGACCTCTAGCAATAATACGACTTCAAATTATCTCGACCAACTCTTAAGGGGAGGTATTTAGTTTGTTCCCTAGACCTCCATCAAGCTTAAAATTACACCCCCTTGAGTCCCTTTCAAGATATATTTGTACATTTTTCGGTAGAAAAATGTCCCGGCCGAAGGCCGGTTCCTCTTAAATTACAGGCTCGCTATCGCTCGCCAGGATAAAATTGACACCTGAATGGCATGAAAGGTCTTAATATGGGGTGAAAGTTCTTAAAATCGCTAAACTAATGGGGCAAACGTTTTATAATATCAAAAGCAATGGGGCTAAACATGAGGGAGAAAGGGGTCAAGACAAAAATCCCTTAAGTGGAGATCTCCCCTTAACTACCACAGATCCTTCCTAAGCCGCGTAATATCGTCTAAATATAGCTAGTTTAAAATATAGCGCCCGTCGCAGGTACTCAAAGGGTTACTGTACCGGCAATCATTCAGCCTAATTAACCCCGTCACCAACACCCAACCACCAACACCTACCTACCAATTAAGGCGGGAGAGGCTATATATTTGCTAATTTATATATCTTTATATTATATTAATTTTTTACTTTCTTACCCAGACCTCCATCAAACTTAAAAACAAATATCCCCTAGACCCCCCCCTTCGAGATAAATTTGTAAATTTTTCGGTAGGGTTCCTCCTACAATTTCAGGCTCGCTATCGCTCGCCAGAAAAAAAAATCGACACCTAAATGGCATGAAAGTTCCTAATATTGACAAACAAAGTGGGGCGAAAGGTCTTAAAATCGTCAAACTATTGGGCCAAACTTCATAACATCTGAACACTTATATCGTCAGCATAATAACTAAAGCCCTAACCACATCACCACCATAGTTAACATGCATGGCACCACCTTAACCACTTCAACACCACACCCACCAATAATCACGACTACAATTCCTACCACAGAACCCCAATATTGACTACCACTTCTTCATCGATGATGTACAGTCGTGGTCAATAATTCAGACACATTTAAACCTCTCGAACAGACTAAACAAACCCCCGAGATGCAAAAAATTCGTAAACAATTAAAAAGCAGATTCAATTCTTTCCAAGACACCTTAAACAAATGTATCAGCTTATTGTCATGTTATGGGTATGAAGGAGACAAAAGACAAAGATGCCAGTAACAAATGTCTCTCCCAAACTTGAAAAATATTTGGTTGTTATTTTAAAGTTTGTATGTGTGTGTGTGTTTGAAATAAGTGTGGTATGTTTATTTAGTGTAGTGAAATGAACAGGACAGAAGGAGGTGTTTGTGTGAGCTAACTGGATTACTCTCTGTGTAGCTGCGACCCAAACAATGACCCCGACTGTACACGAGGCCCCCAAACCCCTTTAGCACCAGCACCGCCAATCAGCCCACCTAATCACCCCCATCACTAACACACACCACCACCATCATCTTAGTTACACCAGCCGCCCATCACACCACACCGATACCTCTCATATATACACCTCAATATCAACTTGGGATAATAAGCAAATTGGAGTATAATTATGCTAAGCAGTATTCACTTAAGGGGAGATATCCACTTGAGGGATTTTTTTCTTGACTCCTTTCTCCCTCATGTTTAGCCCCATTGCTTTTCTAATTTTAAGACGTTCGCCCCATTATTTTGACAAGTTTAAGAACCTTCGACCCATTTCTGTCAATTTTAATACCTTTCGTGCCATTTAGGTGTCGATTTTATCCTGGCGAGCGACAGCGAGCCTGTAATATAAGAGGAACCGGCTTTCAGCCGGGAAATTTTTCTACCGAAAAATGTACAAATTTATCTTGAAAGGGGCTCAAGGGGGTGTAATCTTAAGCTTGATGGATATCCAGGGACCAAACTAAAAACCTCCCCTTAAGGGGTAGTGGTTGTTTTTTGTATTTTTGGTCTATTTATTCATGTATTCGTTTAGTTTTTAGTTTCCTCGCTAGACCTCCATCAAGCTTAGAAAGCATCCCATATAGCGTACATTTTTCGGTAGAAATATTTCCCGGCCACAGGCCGGTTCCTCTTAAAATTGCAGCCTCGCTATCGCTAGCTAGGATAAAATCTACACCTAAATGGCACGAAAGGTCTTTATATTGATATAGAAATGTGACTAAAGGGTTTTAAAATCGACAAACTAATGGGACGAACATCTTAAAATCTGAAAACTAATGGGGCTAAACACGAGGGAGAAGGGGGGCCAGATATCCGGCCCATCTTCCCTTAAGGGGAGGTTTCTAGTTTGTTTCCTACTCCTCCAGCAATCTTAAAATGCCACCCCCTTCACCCCCTCTCAAGATAAATTTGTACATTTTTCGGTAGAAAAATTTCTCGGCCGAAGGCCGGTTACTCTTAAATTACAGGCTCGCTATCGCTCGCCAGGATAAAATCGACACCTAAATTGCACGAAAGGTCTTAAAATTGACAGAATGGGGCGGAAATTCTTAAAATCACCAAACTAATGGGGCAAACGTCTTAAAATCTCAAAAACAATGGGGATAACCATGAGGGAGAAAGGGGTCAAGAAA
The DNA here is from genome assembly GCA_032716605.1 of Paralithodes platypus. Classification (NCBI taxonomy): domain Eukaryota; kingdom Metazoa; phylum Arthropoda; class Malacostraca; order Decapoda; family Lithodidae; genus Paralithodes; species Paralithodes platypus. The sequence continues at coordinate 4,972,252 of CM064540.1, forward strand.
AAAAATCCCTCAAGTGGAGACCTCCCCTTAAGAGTACATACACCCCCTGCCCCTCACACCACCAACGATACCTCTCATCTCAACACCTCAGAATCAACTAGGGGGTAAAAAAAAGAGGTCAAATCCGGGTATAATTACGCTAAGCGCTATTCAGTTAAGGGGAGGTATTTAGTTTGTTCCCTAGACCTCCATCAAGCTTAAAATTACACCCCCTTGAGTCCCTTTCAAGATAAATTTGTACATTTTTCGGTAGAAAAATGTCCCGGCCGAAGGCCGGTTCCTCTTAAATTACAGGCTCGCTATCGCTCGCCAGGATAAAATCGACACCTGAATTGCACGAAAGGTCTTAATATGGGGTGAAAGTTCTTAAAATCGCTAAACTAATGGGGCAAACGTTTTATAATATGAAAAGCAATGGGGCTAAACATGAGGGAGAAAGGGGTCAAAAAAAAAATCTCTCAATTGGAGATCTCCCCTTAACCTCTTCTGTACCGGCGACGTCTTTTCAATTTTATTTTAGCTACTGTTAAACGATGTTATTCCGTTTGTAAAGGGACTCCAGCAATTCATAGGCTTCTAACTATCACACTCAACTCTCTAACTATCACACTCAACTCTCTAACTATCACACTCGACTCTCTAACTATCACACTCAACTCTCTAACTATCACACTCAACTCTCTAACTATCACACTCAACTCTCTAACTATCACACTCAACTCTCTATCACACTCAACTCTCTATCACACTCAACTCTCTATCACACTCAACTCTATTACACTCGACTCTCTAACTACCACACTCAACTCTCTATCACACTCAACTCTATTACACTCGACTCTCTAACTATCACACTCAACTCTCTAACTATCACACTCAACTCTATTACACTCGACTCTCTAACTATCACACTCAACTCTCTAACTATCACACTCAACTCTCTAACTATCACACTCAACTCTCTAACTATCACACTCAACTCTCTAACTATCACACTCAACTCTCTAACTATCACACTCAACTCTCTAACTATCACACTCAACTCTCTAACTATCACACTCAACTCTAACTATCACACTCAACTCTCTATCACACTCAACTCTCTAACTATCACACTCAACTCTCTAACTATCACACTCAACTCTCTAACTATCACACTCAACTCTCTAACTATCACACTCAACTCTCTAACTATCACACTCGACTCTCTAACTATCACACTCGACTCTCTAACTATCACACTCGACTCTCTAACTATCACACTCAACTCTCTAACTATCACACTCAACTCTCTAACTATCACACTCAACTCTCTAACTATCACACTCAACTCTCTAACTATCACACTCAACTCTCTAACTATCACACTCAACTCTAACTATCACACTCAACTCTAACTATCACACTCAACTCTCTAACTATCACACTCAACTCTCTAACTATCACACTCAACTCTCTAACTATCACACTCAACTCTCTAACTATCACACTCAACTCTCTAACTATCACACTCAACTCTCTAACTATCACACTCAACTCTCTAACTATCACACTCAACTCTCTAACTATCACACTCAACTCTCTAACTATCACACTCAACTCTCTAACTATCACACTCAACTCTCTAACTATCACACTCAACTCTCTAACTATCACACTCAACTCTCTAACTATCACACTCAACTCTCTAACTATCACACTCAACTCTCTAACTATCACACTCAACTCTCTAACTATCACACTCAACTCTCTAACTATCACACTCAACTCTCTAACTATCACACTCAACTCTCTAACTATCACACTCAACTCTCTAACTATCACACTCAACTCTCTAACTATCACACTCAACTCTCTTCATTGCCACATATCCTTCGAAAACTGCACATTGTTTTTTAAATTTACCTAGAAGTAAATTAAAAAGACGTCGCCGGTACAGAAGGGGTTAAGAACACCTCATCTTAAGGGGAGGTTATTAATATGTTCTCTAGACCTCCATCAAAATTAAAATAACACCCCCTAGACCCCCTTTCAAGATAAATTTGTATATTTTTCGGTAGAAAAATGTCCTGGCCGAAGGCCGTTTACTCTTAAATTACAGGCTCGCTATCGCTCGCCAGGATAAAATCGACACCTAAATGGCACGAAAGGTCTTAAAATTGACAGAAATGGGGTGAAAGTTCTTATAATCGCCAAACTAATGGGGTGAACGTCTTAAAATATCAAAAGCAATGGGGCTAAACATGAGGTAGAAAGGGGTTCAGAAAAAAAATCCCTCAAGTGGAAATCTCCCCTTAAGACATGCGAAGCCTCTCATCTCGTTACCTTATTAGCAACTTGGGATAATAGACAAATATAACATAATTATAATATATAAAAGTTAAAACATTTACCTGTCCACCACACCACCACCACCACCTGATAATCAACTTAGGAGAATAAGACAATTGAGGTCTAACTATGCTAAGCGCTATGCAGTTAAGGGAGCCCACCTCGCTTTTTTGTTTTTCTCTTTCTCTCCCTCTATCTTTGGCTTGTATCCTTCGGCCCCATTCAGCCTACTGTTTTAAGACGTTTACCCCCATCCAGGTGTTAATATTTTCCTGGCGAGCGGTAGCGAGCCAGCATATATATATTTTTCTGTTTTGACAGCAAGCCAAATTTGTTTATTTTTCGATAGACAAATTTATCCGGCGAAGCCGGATTTCTCCATACAATGCTGGCTCGCTATCGCTCGCCAGGAAGAAATCGACACCTGGATTAGGATAAACGGCTTAAAACAGTTGGCTGAATGGGACCGAATGGATACAAGCCAGGGAGAGAGAGAAAGATAAATAAAAAGCCTGTGACCCCCCTTAAGAACATCAGCTAATAGGAATACATACTCCTCTTCTCGCTAGCAAATTGGGAGAACCATGAAATCAGGCTTCAATATGCATAGGAAATTATACCTTAGCTCACCACCCTCCAACCACAACATCAACGATACCTCTCATCACCTCGCCAAAATTATACCTTAGCTCACCACCCTCCTATCACAACATCAACGATACCTCTCATCACCTCGCCAAAAATATCAACTCTAAAAAGATAATATAAAGAAAATTGAACTCTCATATGTAAAGGCGTGCATTCAGCTATAGGAGATCATTATATCTTACCGCAATACCTGACCATTACACCACCACCGATACCTCCCATCATCACTTTATATAAGCAAATCGGGGTCTAAGTACGTATACACGTTGTTAAGTTAAGAGGTAACTATTTTACCTTGATAATAATACCTGCCAATCAGAGTACAAATTACACCTCTTGCCTCAGCAACATCAACCAGGAAAAAATAACGCAAAACAAGCTCTAAAGTGCTAAGGAAATAGTATAATGAAGAGGACGGAAACATTATCTCCCCGTCAACACCTAATGAAGAGGACGGAAACATTATCTCCCCGCCAACACCTAATGAAGAGGACGGAAACATTATCTCCCCGCCAACACCTAATGAAGAGGACGGAAACATTATCTCCCCGCCAACACCTAATGAAGAGGACGGAAACATTATCTCCCCGCCAACACCTAATGAAGAGGACGGAAACATTATCTCCCCGCCAACACCTAATGAAGAGGACGGAAACATTATCTCCCCGCCAACACCTAATGAAGAGGACGGAAACATTATCTCCCCGCCAACACCTAATGAAGAGGACGGAAACATTATCTCCTCGCCAACACCTAGGGCGGAAACATTATCTCCCCGCCAACACCTAATGAAGAGGACGGAAACATTATCTCCCCGCCAACACCTAATGAAGAGGACGGAAACATTATCTCCCCGCCAACACCTAATGAAGAGGACGGAAACATTATCTCCCCGCCAACACCTAATGAAGAGGACGGAAACATTATCTCCCCGCCAATTATCTCCCCGCCAACACCTAATGAAGAGGACGGAAACATTATCTCCCCGCCAACACCTAATGAAGAGGACGGAAACATTATCTCCCCGCCAACACCTAATGAAGAGGACGGAAACATTATCTCCCCGCCAACACCTAATGAAGAGGACGGAAACATTATCTCCCCGCCAACACCTAATGAAGAGGACGGAAACATTATCTCCCCGCCAACACCTAATGAAGAGGACGGAAACATTATCTCCCCGCCAACACCTAATGAAGAGGACGGAAACATTATCTCCCCGCCAACACCTAATGAAGAGGACGGAAACATTATCTCCTCGCCAACACCTAGGGCGGAAACATTATCTCCCCGCCAACACCTAATGAAGAGGACGGAAACATTATCTCCCCGCCAACACCTAATCACCACAGCTAAACGATACTCTCGTCTCCGCACTCAACAAAAATATCACAATTACAAAACAAAGCAAATTAAGCCTTGGAACAGCATCTGGCCATCACACCACCAGTGATACCTCTCAGCATCTCAACTTAACATCAAAGGACCAAATTGAGCTTTAATTATGCAAAGGCACTGTTCAGTTAAGAGTCCAAAATTAAATCAACCCCAAACATGCCTGTCTGGAACGCCGCTATTAAGACACGAAACTTGTATAATTTAGAGGGTGGACTTGTATCTTAACAACACCTCTAATCGTTAAAGTAAATATGATAGCTCTCACGTCATCACCTCGCCTCAACATCGACATGGGAATAGCAGCTTATGAGACTTTAAGGGGGAGATTTCCACTTGAGGGATTTTTTTCTTGACCCCTTTCTCCCTCATGTCTAGCCTCATTGCTTTTGATAGGCCTATTATAAAACGTTTGCCCCATTAGTTTAGCGAGTTTAAGAACTTTCACCCCATATTAAGACCTTTCGTGCAATTCAGGTGTTGATTTTATCCTGGCGAGCGATAGCGAGCCTGTAATTTAAGAGGAACCGGCTTTCAGCCGGGACATTTTTCTACCGAAAAATGTACAAATTCATCTTGAAAGGGCGTCTAGGGGGTGTAATTTTAAGATTGATGGAATTCTAGGGAACGAACTAAAAACCTCCCCTTAATAAGCGATGTCATAATATATTAACACGGCACCTGTCCATTACACCTCAGACGATGCCTCTCATTATCACCTCGCCTCAACGCCAACATTGCAAAATTAACATCAAGGCCACAAATATGCAAAGGATATTATATATCAGCAAACCAATTCACTATCATCGTAAAACCAATACCTCCCATAATTGTAACCCCATCTGAGAAAATTAGTCAATTAAAAAATACTTGCCATATCTTCTCAAAAACAAAAAGAACACAATGAAGCAATACAGACAAATAATATAAAATTATAGTTCAACACAACACCTAACCATCACAGTAAAAGTAATGTATCTCATTTCATCACCTCACTTAGATTGATATGCAGGATTCGAAGTTGCATAATAAATCGTAGGCAGTGTCCACCATCCTTTAACTGTCTTCGTGGTGCGATGCATATGGTGTTGATTTTCGGTGTGAGCGTCCTGGGTTCGAATCCACGGACTGCCACATGTGTTTGTAAATTTCATTAATCGATTTTAGGAGTATAGTTGGTTGTTGGAAGGAACATAATAATTATACTTATATATGGGTAATGAACAAGAAGCCACTAATAAACAATGACATATATATATTATTCATCACACCAGCTGGCTATACCACTCATCACTTCACGTCAACACCAACCCCTCAAAAACTCCAGTTAACCAACCACTAATATACAAAGGCGCCATGCAGTTACCAGGAGGGGATATTATTATATATAATGTGTAATTAAGGATTGGAGGGCCACTTAGTAAGGCATTCGCGGCGAGTAATGTGGCCGATACTGCTGGTGGGGCTCCACACACACACACACGCGAGAGATCCTGTGGCAACTGAGATCGACCAACTTTTATGGGACGCTATTTTGGTGTCGTAATTATTAAACAATAAGGGTGACATTAGATATTTGATCATGTAAACATTAAATCCAAAGTCCAAACTATATATCCTGTACCAGCAGAGATGAATGTATAAGTAACACCCCGTTCTTAATATCAATCATCAATTACAAACCCCAATGTACTTGAATAAACTAATAAAAGCATATGGTCCTCCCGGGATTCGAACTCGGGACACCAAACCCCAATGTACTTGAATAAACTAATGAAAGCATATGGTCCTCCCGGGATTCGAACTCGGGACACCACACCCAGAACATATATTTGTGGACCAGTTTGAGTGTAAAGCGAGGATAACGAGACCAGTGGCACCAATATGGCGGAGGTTGGCTGGTCTGTTAATTTAGGGTCCCATCCCCACACCACTACTTAGCACTAGGCTCTAATGAGATGGCTGGTGAGTGTGTGTTTGTGTACGTGTGTGTGCGGTAGAGTAGGGACGCGTACATGTGTGCGGGCTTAAGTGAAGAGGTGGTGGGACGTTTGCGTGTGTGGCTAAGTGAGTGATTGTGTATGTTTTTGTCTTTTGTGTGTGTGTGTGTGTGTGTGTGTGTGTGTGTGTGTGTACAAAGGAGTACAAAGGAAATCAAGCAACAACAGATCTAGTGACCCTTCTAGGTTGCTTGTCCTCCAAAACACTGAGGATCAAGTGTCCAAACAGTGGTTTAGAGTGGGTAAGGGAACATTGGAAAGGGAACTACTGCCCTGCCACTAACGTGGCAGGACTAGGAAGTTAGTAGGGGACAGATGGGTTAGTAACTGAGGGGAGGATAAAGTTATTCATTTACAAACGCAGTCAGTCGCGGGTTTGATGCGAGATATTTGTCTAGGCGGAATTTAAATGAATCAACGGTGCTGCAGTCTATAACGTCTCGGGGAAGCCCATTCCACAAGTTGACAACTCGATTGAAGAAGAAATTCTTAGATTCGTGCGAGTTAAAAGATTTACCAATAATTTTGCAACCGTTTCCCCGCGTGTAATTAGATTGGTCGATAGTGAAGTACTTACTACAGTTCATATTGTCGATGCCTTTGATGATTTTGAACACTTGAATTAAGTCGCCTCTTAATCTGCGCTGGGTTAAAGGAAATAGATTTAATTCTCTAAGACGCTCTTCGTATGGTTTGTTCTTTAGGCTAGGTATCATTTTGGTAACTCTACGTTGAACTCGTTCTAGCTTGTTTATATCTTTTTGGTAATAAGGGCACCAGGATTGAACGCAGTATTCCAGAAGAGGGCGGACTAAGGAATTGTAAAGGGTTAGGATAACTTCTTTGGATTTATGCTCAAATGACCTGCCTATAAAGCCAATTATTTTGTTTGCCTTCTTAACAACTTCTGAACATTGTTGACTCGGTTTTAGGTTACTCGATATTGTTACTCCCAGATCAGTTTCTCTGTTTACATTCTTAAGCGGAGTGCCATTCATCGAATAGTTTGCTTTCTCATTTAGGTATCCGACATGTAGTACTTTACATTTATCCGCATTGAAACTCATTTGCCAAATTTGGGCCCAACATGACAATTTATCTAGATTGTGTTGCATATCGTCAACTTGTTCTTTTGAGAGTACGCTATTTGCAATTTTTGTATCGTCAGCAAATTTTGAGATTGTGCAGGTGAGACCCTCATCTATGTCGTTGATGTAAATTAGAAAGAGAATTGGTCCTAGTACCGATCCCTGGGGTACCCCGCTACTTACATTGGTCCATTTAGATGCCTTACCGTTTATGACTACCCTTTGCTTTCTGTTGCTGAGCCAATTTTCTATCCATTTCAACACACCGTCTTGTATTCCATGCGCTTTTAGTTTTAGCAGTAAACGTTTGTGGGGAACTTTGTCAAAGGCCTTTTGAAAATCAAGGTATATAATATCTACAGCTTTACTCTCATCGTAGAGGTTGAGGATATCGTGGAAGAAGTCTAAGAGGTTTGTTAAACAGGAACGTTTTTTACGAAAGCCGTGTTGAGTATCTTTAAGTATGTTATTTTCCTCCAAGTGATTTACGAGTCTGTCTCGTATGACCGTTTCTAGCATTTTACATACAACTGAGGTTAAGCTAATTGGACGATAGTTACTGGGTAGGGATTTGCTGCCTTTTTTGAATATCGGTGTTACGTTGGCTAGCTTCCACTGATCAGGCATAGTTCCAGACTGCAAGGATTTATTGAATAGTAATGTCAGTGGTTTGGAGAGCTCATTCTTAGCTTCCTTTAGAACTCTAGGCGAGATTGTATCAGGTCCTGGCGTTTTATTTACCTTGAGTTTATCTAAACAATTCAATACTTCTCTCTCTGTAACGGTGATATTGCTTAGAACATCTGAATTATCAATCTGAATCGGCGATGGTGTAGGGATATCACTGAGGTCTTCTGTTGTAAAAACTGATGCAAAGAAGGTATTGAGGGCATTACTCATTTGTACTTCGTCTTTGGTGTATTCTCCTTTTTCATCGACTAACGGTCCAACAGTTGAAGTAACTACTTTTTTCTTTCTGATATAACTATAGAATTCTTTCGGGTTTGTTTTACTTTGATTCGCAATATGTAACTCTAAGGTCTTTTTACTTTGCTTAATTAACTTTTTGGCTTTGCGTCGTAGCTCTACAAATTTCACCCGTTCTTCGTCATTTTGTGAGGATTTTAATCTATCATTAGCACATTTTTTAGCAAGCAGGCAGTTTGAAATATCTTTATTCCACCATTTGGGCTTATTATTATGGCCTGGACGCCGTATTTTCGATGGTATGCAGTCTTGCACTGCTTTTAGGTAAGTGGTTTCGAATAACTTCCAAGATGTATTTATGTCGTTATTGTTAATTAAAAAGCTCCAGTCAGTTTCTTTAAACATAGCTCTAAGTTTATGGAAGTTTGCTTTCTTGAAATTAGGGACTTTTTCGATGCTACTATTTGGTTCGTTACTAGTAAACTTTAAAGTGAAAGTTATCGTACGATGGTCGCTGTTACTGAATTCATCACCAACATTCAAATTCTCTATCAATTCTTCTTTTGTTGCAAGTACAATGTCAAGAACGTTATTACCACGGGTCGGCATTCGAACAAATTGATAAAGCGAACTCTCTTGCAAGTTCGTATACAAGTCATGTCCGGAGTGTGAAGTAAGAGTATCGCCCCACTTGGTCACAGGTAAATTAAAGTCGCCAAAAATTACGGTATCTTGTGAGTTACTTACATCTGCAATTTGTTCGTAAATTTCTCGGTCAGTTTGCACTGATTGAGCTGGAGGTCTGTATATTAACGCAAGTATTATTTTTGTACCTTTATTATTCTTTATTAGCACAAAAGATGTGTCGACGTTCACAATTTGAGGTTTTGACACGAGGGTCGGGTTAAGACTTTCTTTGATATAAAATAAAACGCCACCTCCATTTTTATTTATTCGGCTGTTCTCAAACATTACATAACCGGGAAGTGAATACTCTGCTAAAAAGTCTCTATCTTGTGTATTGAGCCAAGATTCTGTTATGCCAATCACATCATAATTTTCTGAAAACACTAGTTCCTCTAAATCTGAAAATTTATTGCGTATGCTACGAGCGTTTGCATAGAAAACCTTTAAAGTTGCGGTTTTAGAACTCGCAGATCGTTCTTTCATCGAATTTTTGGTTCTGGTCGGATCTACATTTACATTCATGGCTGTCCTCGGTCCTCGGTCGTTATCCCTGACGGTTTTGAATTTGGGTCGTGTTGGTGGAGCTTTATCCAAATTCACGGTTCTTGACGGATTAGTATTTAATTCCTTTGTAGATTGCCGTCCTCGCTGTCTTCGGTCCTCCTTCCTGGTTGTCCTGTGCTGAGTCGATTTCTTCTCCGAAAATCCTTCACCGCATCGTTGAGAAGACGCCCAAAACGCGCTGCTCCCACCTGGTTCAGATGAACTCCATCATCCGAAAACAAATAGTCATCGTAGTAGAAATTGTCCCAGGTGTCGACGAATCCCACGTTCTCCTTCCTGCAGAGGTTTGCTAGACAACGATTTGTGCTGGTGGCTATGTTGTAAAATCGGCTCTCTACACCGAGCCGGGGGACGATTCCTGAGACGATGATCCTTGATGACTTCTCCTTAAACGACTTGATCAGCTGCTGGTACTTTAAAAGCAAATCTTCCGACCGGGTTCGCTGTATATCGTTGGATCCAACGTGGATGACGTACATTGTATTTGCAGGGGCCAGCTTTGATACTTCGTCAACTGCTGCAACTACATCATCCACACCACCACCAGGGATACAAAAACGCTTCCTGGTCTTAGGTGCCCTGGCGCAAAACTCTGTGAGCTGACCACGTATCATCGAGTCTCCCACGAGCCGGACTTCTTCTATTTCCTCTTCGTCATCTGAGTCTGCGAATATCTGGAAACGGTTTTGACACTCGGTAATCGGTATGTGTTTCCTGGTCTTGGGGCAAACGTTGTTCCTCACGACACGGAAGTTGTCTTGAGGGGGAAGAGAGTCGCTATTTGTATCTTGAGTATCGGAAACATCAGCTGAAATGGCTACTGTAGGCGTTGAATTGTTGGCAGTTGACGTTGGGGCGTTGGTGGCTGCTGGAGTTGCGGTGACAATTGAAGTTTGTGGCACTCCAACGTTGAGTGTTACAAACTCTTGGAGTGATTCCAGCTTCATGGTGAGGACGTTGATCTTGTTGTAGGCTTCATCTAATTTCACTGTAAAATTCTCTCGTTGCTGGCAGAGCCGGCAGACTTGAAGATCGATAGTAGCAAACATGGACTCACCAAACCTACCGGCGCAGTTCGCACAAGCGCGAGGCATGGTGACAGTCACTTTCTTCAGATCACTTCACTCACTTAAAAAACAATTCACTCACTTTACAACACTTCACTCACTTTAAAAACACTTCAATCACTTCAACCGAAAACAAAAATGTTGAGATACGCAGAATTAGGCTTCCAGGGGCGATAGCCTAACCAAAAGTTTTTTTTTTTAAATTGAAATACGCAATAATAGGCTACCAGCGTTGAATAGCCTAACCGAATATAATAAAATTGAAATTCGCAGAAATAGGCTACCAGGTGTGATAACCTAACCTTAAACAAATATATGTATAACAGAATATGTAACTAAATATACAATTCACCAAATAGAGATTATATAAAAATAAAGTGTGACTGCACACAAGGGGTTAATATACTGTGTCAACAGATGACCCTGGTGTCACTGAAGCCTAGTAAAGCAGTAGCCTACTCTTTTTAGATAAAAAAGTGTATCAGTCAAAGGTTATTACAAGATCGTGCAAGCAACAACTAAAATTACAGATATATATAGCTACAGTAGGATACCAAATACAATATCTACAAGAGTTAATAATAAAACAGATTGGCTGGCTATAGGCTAGGCTAGGTTTGGGTTAGGTTAAAAGCTTGGCAGGTTGGGTTAGGCTAGGTTAGTTTGTACAAATACCACCCTTAGCTTAAAGTAAAATCAGTCTGAGGAGAAAAAGTCAAGAATATATCTAGGGGGAAAAGATAAATGAATGCACTTAAATTTGGTACAAAATTTGCTGGAATTTAATATGTATAATCCCCAAAAAAGGTTTGTTTACAAAATGGTGTCGGCGTTAGTCCCTGTAGGCGGTTAGTTAGTAAACAATATTGTTTATTAGCAAATTAATATGCAAAGCTTTACTTACATACAAGGCAGTTAAATTGATACTTACTACAGTAGGTAATGGGTAAAATTAGGGGCTACGATTTTATATAAAATAGTAATAAGAGAGCGTTTGTTTACAAAGCAAAACAAAACAATAGATGGCGCTAGTGGCGCCCTGTCCGAGCAGGAGTCTTGTGATAAACACAAAGTTTTTCAGTCAATACACAGCGAAATATCGTGCAGTGTTACTTACTAAGCTACAGGATGGTTAAACGTGCTCTTAACCACCTTTCATGCACAAGAATGAAGAGGATGAGTAGTTAATACTCAAATTATGATCGATATCGTGAGAGCGTTGACAGAGCGTCTGCAGCGTCTGGCGGTAGCACGGGGTGTGTGTGTGTGTGTGTGTGTGTGTGTGTGTGTGTGTGTGTGTGTGTGTGTGTGTGTGTGTGTGTGTGGAGCGGAAGTAAGGTGCGTTTGTGTTTGCCTATATATTAAAATGCGTATTCAGTGTTTATGTTTGCACTTTTGCGAGTACATTTTTGCGTTAATGCGTAAACTGAACGGGAAAGCACTTAAAACTATACATGAACGATAATGGTTTTCCGGTATTTCGAATGAATGTGTGTGTGTGTGTGTGTGTGTGTGTGTGTGTGTGTGTGTGTGTGTGTGTGTGTGCGCGCGCGCGCGCGCGCGTGTGCGCGCGTCCGTGCGCGCTATGTAAGCATGTACAAGTATGTTTATTTCATGCATACAGATGTAATTACCATATTCACAAATTCACCACACTACTGTAGTTTCCTTTCCAAATAAATATAAATCAATTGCGATCTTCTGTTACACCAAGCGATACTCCGACCCTATTACATCATCATCTCCGACGCCTTTGTTCCTCCTGGGAAAACTCTGCTAAAATACGACCACAGCGGAACTCTTCCAGGCTACATTGTTCAGACATGCTCCCGTTGCCCGTGCCACAAAACATTCATCCCACTACGTGCACATTTTCCATTAACTGTCCCTTTCACCTGAATGCTGAACCATCTCAAGTACTTCTCTTTCTCGACTCAGTCACTCCTCATTCAATGATCAGAACTTGTTCACCCATCCCAAGAGACTCGCACACTTCTCTATTACTTACTTTGCCCATCCTGTTCACACTAGCTGATATTCTGGAATATCAGCTCTCAGTTTGGAGAGTTCGCTTTCATTTGCTATTTTGATAACTATTTTCGGTTGTTCTGATCTGGCAGAATCCCAATGTTGGCAGAATAATGTTTTCGATAGAAAGTAACCCCGAAACGTTGCCATAAACAAGGCGTCAAGTAAAAGTTGTAAAACTTGGCGCTTTTGTGATTCCGCCTTAACCCAGCACCCCAACTCTCAGCGTGGTCTTGTTATCACACCAATTATGAGGCAGGGACTCGCATGATCGTGGCGGTGTTACGGTGATCAGTCAGTGCCTTCAAGAATTACTGTGTGGCTACGCTGATGGATGGGAGGAGGAGGGAGAGAGGAGAGGAAATAAGAAGGTGGAGAAGGAATGGGGTGAAGGGAGAGGGGGGAGGAGGACAGGAGGGGGTAGGGAGAAAGGGTGGAGATGGAGGGATAATATGCAATGGAGAAGGTGGGGCGATGACGGGGTGGGGTGGAGAAGAATGAGGGGAGGAGGGGGAAGAACAGGAGACCAGAGGAATAAGTAGGAGGGCAGGGGAAGGAAGACGAGATGATAATAGTGATGATAAACTGTTGTTAATAATGCTAATGGATAGGTGGAGGAGGATAGGTATAGCTAAATATATGAATAAGTACTGACGATAAATTATGCACTAGCAACAAATAAATTGGATTATGATAGACTACATGGAGAAGAAAAGTGAGGGGGGTGAGGAAAAAGAAGGAAGAGGACACGAAGGAGATGGAGAAAAGTAGGAAGGGAAAAGGTGATGGGGAAGAAGAAAAAGAAGAGGGCGGGAAAAGAAGAGGGCGGGAAAGTAAGAGGTGGGGAGGAAGAGGGGTGGGAGGGAAAGAAGAGAAATGAGGGGAGGAGGAAGGAAGAAGGGAAGAGGGAGGATGGGAGAAAGAAGGAGGAGGAGAAAGGAGGAGGAGGAGGAGGAGTGGAAGAAAAAGTAGGATAAAAACAAGGGGAGAGAGGGATTAGATGAAAAATAAAGAAATGAGAAGATAATGAGCAAAAGGGGGAGAGAGAGAGATTACCCGGAGTTAGTAAAAGGGGAGAGAGAGAGAGCGGAGAGGGAACACCCAAGAATAAAACACTAAATGTAATAAAAAACAGATTATGAACACTAATGAACACAATGGACGGTTCAAAATAGAACTTGTAAAAGAGGCACACAAATAACCGCAGGATTTAATCTCCGGGGAGATTTCCACTAGCGGGACTTTTTTCTTGACCCCTTTCTCCCTCATGTCTAGCCCCATTGCTTTTGAGATTTTAAGACGTTTGCCCCATTAGTTTGGTGATTTTTAAGAATTTCCGCCCCATTCTGTCAATTTTAAGACCTTTCGTGCCATTTAGGTGTCGATTTTATCCTGGCGAGCGATAGCGAGCCTGTAATTTAAGAGTAATCGGCCTTCGGCCGGGACATTTTTCTACCGAAAAATTTACAAATTTATCTTGAAAGGGGGTCAAGGGGGTGAAATTTTAAGATTGCTGGAGGAGTAGGAAACAAACTAAAAACCTCCCCTTAATTAGGATACACACACATAGCGGACTATAAGTATGCACACACGGAGACATACATTTATGTTGCATCTTTCAAAAGGCTAACTAAGAGATTTTAAAATGTTCAATAAACAATTAAATATAATAATGCTGATACTAATAATGATAATATATGATTAAACCTTGTATTCAATATATTATTCATCCTATTCACTACAATGATGATATACAAATACTAATACCATTCAGATTTGATATGTGAACCATACATTGTCGGCAAGCGAGAACAAAAAAACAAGAAAAATAAAATAAAATAAAAATTTTAAGCATTTGTACACATGTTAGTACGCAGAATATGAGAAATAAAAAATAATATCCAATTATACGAGCAAAAGGTGAAAATATCCATAGTTGAATTAATTGCCAACAGAGAGAGAGAGAGAGAGAGAGAGAGAGAGAGAGAGAGAGAGAGAGAGAGAGAGAGAGAGAGAGAGAGAGAGAGAGGGGGGGGGGGGGGGGGGGGTGAGGAGGGGGGGGTGGGGGGGGGGAGGGAGAGAGTTAGTCACACACACACACAGGAGGCTACCCGCCGCCGACCTAGTTACGTGGAATGATGAGATGCTTAAACGCTCGCTATTAATATTTCACCGCCTTGCAGGGCCCTCCACTCCCCCCAGGCTCAGGCCACCCCTCCGTCCTCTTCCACCTCTCCCTCCCAACACACACACACACACACACACACAGGGCCTTTCAATTATTACGAGGAATTTACAGACAAATCAATTAATCTCTCCATGTAACTATATTCTAGCTAACACTAAGCAATTTTGATCAATAATGAGAGAGAGAGAGAGAGAGAGAGAGAGAGAGAGAGAGAGAGAGAGAGAGAGAGAGAGAGAGAGAGCGAGAGAGAGAGCGCGAGAGAGAGAGCGAGAGCGAGAGAGAGAGAGCGAGAGCGAGAGCGAGAGCGAGAGCGAGAGCGAGAGAGAGAGAGAGCGAGAGAGAGAGAGAGAAGGCTACCCGCGGCCTACCTAGTTACGTGAAAGGGCTAATAAAACAGACAAATTGAATTTCGCTCTGCCTACAATGACAAAGATCATCACCATCTCAAGATCTAGTACTCCTGAACCAGCTAACCTTGAACGACCCCCTACCCCACCCCACCAGGGAAACCTATAGAACCTACCTAGAAACCTTCTGATGTTAAATTTCGATCTTCAGTTAAAGGTCCCTACTAATCCCAGCTAAATTGATTAAGGGGGGTCAGCGGCTTTTTTCTCTTTCTCTCCTTTTCTCTCTTTCTCTGGCTTGTATCCATTCGGTCCCATTCAGCCAACTGTTTTAAGACGATTATCCCCATCCAGGTGTCGATTCTTTCCTGGCGAGCGATAGCGAGCTAGTATTGTGTGGAGAAATCCGGCTTCGCCGGAGACATTTTTCTATCGAAAAATGTACAAATTTAGCTTGCTGTCAAAACAAAAATATAAACATGCTGGCTCGCTACCGCTCGCCAGGAAAATATTGACACCTGGATGGGGGTAAACGTCTTAACAAAAAGTAGGCCGAATGGGGCCAAATGGATACAAGCCAAAGAGAGAGGGAGAGAAAGCGCAAAAAAGCGGGGTGGGCTCCCTTAAAGTATTTCTAAAACACATCAGCCGCTTTGTCACCATTAACTGCCACACTACCCAATTCCTTTTATTCATTGATACACTTGTTTGTTAATTCGCCTTTGCAAGTTCTACCTTGTATGTATATGCCTGTAATATCTTAATCATAAGGCCATTGTTTATTATATTTTTGATGTTCCTCATATATACTGCTCTGTGTTATTTCACATATATAACCCATAAATTGTACTTTTCATTTATTTTCTAAGTTAAGTACCTCCGCTAGAGTTAAGAGTCTACGGCTGCCTAAATCAGACCAGGCAGTAGATATTAATAAGAGAGTTTTAGCTAAGCAAAATAAAACCGCATATATAAGTACCGGTACATATAAAACCGCATATATAAGTACCGGTACATATAAAACCGCATATATAAGTACCGGTACATATAAAACCGCATATATAAGTAGCGGTACATATAAAACCGCATATATAAGTACCGGTACACATAAAACCGCATATATAAGTGCCGGTACACATAAAACCGCATATATAAGTACCGGTACACATAAAACCGCATATATAAGTGCCGGTACACATAAAACCGCATATATAAGTACCGGTACACATAAAACCGCATATATAAGTACCGGTACACATAAAACCGCATATATAAGTACCGGTACACATAAAACCGCATATATAAGTACCGGTACATATAAAACCGCATATATAAGTACCGGTACATATAAAACCGCATATATAAGTACCGGTACATATAAAACCACATATATAAGTACCGGTACATATAAAACCACATATATAAGTACCGGTACATATAAAACCACATATATAAGTACCGGTACATATAAAACCACATATATAAGTACCGGTACATATAAATAACCATTACAAAGGTTATCAACTCAACATAACACCCACAACAATAGGCTACACCAACTAGTTAATTCCTCTAGAAAAACTGGTGCTTGAGCTAGTCTGGAGCCTGTTAATGGCTAGACGTCCTTCGTAAGCTGAATAAAATCGTCTAATAGATGCCAGAATATATTAACAAGTATCTCACCGGTACTGAATGGTTGAACACACCATAGAAGACTACATTTCACACAATCACTTACGCCAACAACACAATCTACACTCCTTGAGAGCTCTGTGGGAAAGCCCGACCGTGGCCATGGCCTTCCTTAGGGACTCGGGGCTGTTCGGCCAGGCAGCTTAGTGAACGACAACAACAACAACAACAACAACAACAACCCTCTCGAATGGTCATAACTTTCACTGTGACTCTAGGACTCCTCCCCTTCTTCACTCCTCCCGGAGCCTACACCTCCTCCCTCTCTCTCGGCCTTATTAGCATGCGAGAAATTCCCCCACACATTATCTGAGCAAATTATCCCTGGCGAGTGAGGCCGGGGGTAAAATGGCCGCACAACTTATATTCCAGGCCACCTTTTTGTGACTGCAGGAGCGCATGTTAAGCAGGTGAAAGTCATTACGTGGCCTGGACTTTAAATATAATAGGATGTTATAATGCACGGGGGAAAGGGTGGTTGCGGAGCCTTAGATATCGGCAATGTTGTCTGTTTACCTCTATCGTTTTGTAATAATATTTATTATCTCTCCTTTATATACAGTATATAGGTTTGTTCACTTTTTATATTATATTCTGTTTTGTTGATACACTCTCTTTCACTCTCATGATATATTTATCCTCTTTTATTCTTTAGTCTTCTTTCTTTAAATATTCAGATTTTCACTTCTTACACTCACTAAATATTATTGAAGCAAACAGATTGTGGGAATATTCGCTTGCATTATTTTATCTATTATTATTATTATGTTTTGTTTTGCTATTATTTACTTGTGTGTTGCCAGATGCCTTGATGGCTGAGAGGGTGGACCCGAACGATTTGCTTGGTTCTCTAACTTTTGTATATATATATTTGTTTTGTTTAGCCCAACTACCCATTGATATGTACAGTATAGTCTGTGAGGTGCATATGGAGTGTGATCATACTAGTGTAATGGCTGTGAATGTCAATGTAGTCTGTTGTCAGTGTTATCAGCTGGATCATGCACATCAGGTACTACCTTTCACATTGCAAATGTGACACCTCTGATGTCCGTATTGCAGCAGAGTTTAATATACTCATTATCTTCACTGATACTGTGTATACTAAGGAAGTAGGTGGAACAAGTCAGTCAGTCAGTAAGTAGCCAGCCCTTACTCCAACAAGGGGTAGGGAGTATCAGAAAACAACTTAAGAAAGGAAAAAGAGGTGACAGGGGAAGAACACAACACTTCTAGACAAAGTAGAGAGGAAGCCTTTCGTAGCATTAACTCCTGTCCACTCACCGACTCTCTGCAATATATCTCTTCGCCGCAATGTTGCATCTCTCTCGCTATTCTATCGCTACTACAATAATAATTGTTCCTCAGAGCTCTCCCAGTGTATACCACCTCTTCTAGGCTGGGTACGTAGTACCCATCTTGCACCACAATCCCACCCCTACTCTGTACAACTCTCCAACTCAAGAGTGAAACGATACTCCCAATCTTTCTTTTATTCAACAGCTGAGCTCTGGAACTCTCTTGCCGAATCCATCTTTCCCCCATCCTATGAATTTAAGTGCTTCATACTCCGTGTGTCCAGGCATTTTGGATTGAACGTTCCTTGATTTTGGTCCTGTCACTCTTTCAACTCTGAGGGAGGCACTAGTCACAGGCAGTTCTGCCTTTTGTCTCCCTCATCCACATCAAAAAACAGTTCGCCCACAAAAAGCAAGCACACAGGCATTCAGAAGCACCAATCACTTAGCCCCCGAAATCAATGGCTTCACCTCAGATGTTAGAATATACAGATAAATATGGCAATCAAATAATACAAAAATAATGAGAGATAAGTTTAAACAGCTAAGAAGTCAAATATCACAATGGTTTGCAAACAAAAGGAAAATTGGAATGGTTGAAACGAAGAACAAATTAGGAAAAGATGCCCATACGAAGAGGAAATAGGAAAATTATGAGAATTGGAAATATATGATTGCAATGAGGAAAGAAAGAAATTGTGACAGAATGGCAGTCTGTGATGAGAATGAGATATTGATACAGTATGGAGAAAAATATATATTAAGAAGAATGATAAATGCCAAGGGCCCATATGACAGACTGACGCTTCATGATAAAGTGATATATAAAAGGGGAAAATGAGAGAGAGAGAGAGAGAGAGAGAGAGAGAGAGAGAGAGAGAGAGAGAGAGAGAGAGACAGAGAGAGAGAGAGAGAGAGAGAGAGAGAGAGAGAGAGAGAGAGAGAGAGAGAGAGAGAGAGAGAGAGAGAGAGAGAGAGAGACTAATCTAAAGCGATGTAAAGTTATAAATACGAAAAGAACTAAACAAATAAAAAACATTTAAGTTAGTTTAACAATAAATAATCCAAACTGATATAATAAGATTATTATTAGTAATAGAACTTGGACAAGGGGAAGAGGGCTGACTAAAGCATATGTCAAGTTACGATACATTTTTATACTTAGGATTAGTGAAGTTGCCTCCAGAACACACATTGATATAAAATTAAATACATATAACAAGCAGCAGATGAGGAGAATGAACAAAACACATAAGAGAAGCATGATAGAACACAGGTTAATAACACATAACTGATTAACTAACTGATGGAAATAAACAATCATACAAGCAAGCATAAATGTGCAATTTAAATTGTAAATCAAAATAGATGTAAAACGAAGTAACTAATTGACTGGACTATTATTGTATATATACTGTATATATACGGTATATATATATATATATATATATATATATATATATATATATATATATATATATATTGTAATACAATTTTCGCTCTAGCGAGGTAGAAGGACAAAGAGGGAGAGGTAAACTGAGAGAGAGGTGGAAGGATGGAGTGAATAATTATATGAATGAAGTCGTGCTGGTTGGGAGGAGGGGCGCCCCATCCACTGACTGGGGAGAGAGGTGCATGGGGGCGTTTCGTTCGTGGCCACCCCTTCAGGAATCACGGCGTCAGGCAATAGATAGATAGAATAAAATGTTGAATTATAACACAATTATAGACCTAACAGATCAATTATTAATAGTTTGGAGTAAGTAATGATAAATATGAGTTGTGGGAATAACCAACGAATGATATAAAATGATGAGATATGGAAATACAATTATAAATGAAAATAGACATACAATACTGACTAACTACTCGAGTCTAGTACGCAAGGATAAACAGGAGTTGGGAAAGTTAAAAACATAAAATAAAATAGATGCAGAAGTTAAACGTAAATTGGTGGGGGGGAGAGCGATGATAAAATAAAATAAGGAGGTATGACAGTACAATTATACACGAAAATAGAACAGAAAAACAGAACGCTTATTTCTATCTATCTATCTATCTAGCTATCTATCTATCTATCTAGCTATCTATCTGCTCAGGTCCAATCCCCACTTTTCCTATTTTGATTTTTGATTTTCTATTTAATTATATTTTATTTTTTATTTTACTGGGCACACACATTGGTACAGACCACATTAATGCATATGATAAATTAGCTTAGAACTACAGTGCAACAGAATACATATATAAGTCAAATTACGATGTGTAGTGGCTTGCGAGGATAAAGCCGGTATCACACGAGAGCTTTTATAGTCAACATTCGATGATCAACATTTTTCTGGCAACATTTCCGAAATATTTTGCACTGGTATCGGAAACTAGACTGTTGCTATATGAATTTAGGTGACCGAAATGTTCTAAACGTTGACCTCATAAGCTGCCAGACCAGTGTTGAGGAAAAATGTTGAGTGAAAAAGCGCTCGTGTGATACCGGCTTTCGCAGGAACCTCATCGTTAACCCTTTCTGTACCGGTGACTTCCTTTGCGTTACATTCTGGCAGCTATTAGACGATGGTATTCAGCTTAGGAAGGATGTCTACTAATTAACCCTCTCCGACACATGACGCGATTTTGAGCCTATTAGGGATACTTTAAAGGCTTTGTTACCATCAGGGGTATTTATAAACCTTTAGTTTAGTTACCGTACTTCAACCTCTGCAGTTGTCTTTGAGTTAACTGTGGGCAGAAAACTAATTTTGGAGAGGTAATTATACGAGTGAGAGAACTATTTCTTATTGCTAATCTGGCAACCTCTGCGTCATAAATGCGTGAAAGGGTTAAAAGGCTACAGACCATCTCAATTCATTCTTTGTTCTATCATATACCATTCATAAGCTATATAAAATCGTCTAAATGTATTTGTAATAAAATTGAAAGAACGTCGCCGGTACAGAAGGGGTTAAAGGGAGCCCACCTCGCTTTTTTCCCTTTCTCTCCCTCTCTTTGGCTTGTATCCATTCGGCCCCATTCAGCCTACTGTTTTAAGACGTTTACCCCCATCCAGGTGTCAATATTTTCCTGGCGAGCGGTAGCAAGCCAGCATATATAAATTTTTCGATTGAAAAAGGTCTGCGGCGAAGCCAGATTTCTCCATACAATGCTGGCTCGCTATCGCTCGCCAGGAAGATATCGACACCTGGATGGGGATAAACGTCTTAAAACAGTTGGCTGAATGGGGCCAAATGGATACAAGCCAGGGTCAGAGAGAAAAGGTGAGAAATATTTAAAAAGAAGGTGACCCCTCTTAAGGCTCACAGACCATATATCCCGGCGCAGTGGTCAGGTTATAATCAAACACCGATACCATTTAAGGGGCACGGGAGGGTACCACACGGCGCGTTACGGGGAAACTCGTGGTGGTGGTGGTGGTGGTGGTGGTATACAGATAGGGGTAGTGATGGTAGTGGAAAGGGTGGTGGTGGTGGTGGTAGTGGAAGGGGTTGTGGTTGTGGAAAGGGTAGTGGAACGTGTACGTGGTGGTGGTGGTGGTGGTAGTGGAAAGGGTGGTGGTGGTAGTGGAAGGGGTGGTGGTGGTTGTGGTAGTGGAACGTGTGGCGGTGGTGGTGGTGGTGCGTGGTGGTTGGAAAGGGTGCCCCCATTGGTGGTAGTGGAAGGGGTTGTGGAAAGGTAGTGGAAACGTGTAAGTGGTGGTGGTGATGGTTAGTGGAAAGGGTGGTTGGTGGTGGTGGTATGGAAGGGGTTGTGGTCTTACTGAAAGGGTAGTGGAACGTGTACGTGGTGGTGGTGATGGTAGTGGAAAGGGTGGTGGTGGTGGTGGTAGTGGAAGGGGTTGTGGTTGTGGAAAGGGTAGTGGAACGTGTACGTGGTGGTGGTGATGGTAGTGGAAAGGGTGGTGGTGGTGGTAGTGGAAGGGGTTGTGGTTGTGGAAAGGGTAGTGGAACGTGTACGTGGTGGTGGTGATGGTAGTGGAAAGGGTGGTGGTGGTGGTGGTGGTGGTGGTAGTGGAAGGGGTTGTGGTTGTGGGAAAGGGTTGGAAACGTGTCCGTGGTCGTGGTGGTGGTAGTGGAAAGGGTGGTGGTGGTAGTGGAAGTGGGTGTGGTGGTGTGGAAAGGGTAGTGGACCTTGTACTGGTGGTGGGATGGTAGTGGAAAGGGTGGTGGTGGTAGTGGAAGGGGTTGTGGTTGTGGAAAGGGTAGTGGAACGTGTACGTGGTGGTGGTGATGGTAGTGGAAAGGGTGGTGGTGGTAGTGGAAGGGGTTGTGGTTGTGGAAAGGGTAGTGGAACGTGTACGTGGTGGTGGTGATGGTAGGGATAAGGGTCAGTGTGCCAAAATAGGTCAAATCTTTTAGTTATACCGAAATGGAGAAATTTTCAAAATTCATACCAGTTTGGCTGCTAACCAAAAATTCCCTCGATTGGCCTGGGGACTGGCAGGCAGACTGTCAAAAGTCCGCAAAACTCGAATGTCTCGCTACTCTAAGCTAATGGTCATCATTTGCAAACTCTCATTGTTCATTAGCACATAAAAAAATCCATAACAATGGTATACAGTATATCCAACAAAAAATACATAATAACTCGTAGCTACCTTCCACTTGCGGTTTGCCACTCAGGTGAAGCCTTTACAACGGCACCTTCTTGTGTGTTTACAAAAACATAACTGACAATGCGAGCGCCCTCCATACTCTATAACCGGGCAATTATAAAGACATAAGAAGAAACAAGAACCAAGATCAACAACCAAGAAGAAATAGCACATAATATATTTTACTGTCAAAATAGAAAACTGAAAACACAACAAAAGGGAGGCGCCGTTGCAAAAGCATAGCTTCCCGACCAGCAACTGAACTGACTCCCCGACACCGAGTATTTTTCATAGCGCAATTTATCTTGGCGTATGAAATATCGAGATGCTCAAATATCCATTTCCCGGCCTATTTTCCTAGTAATAATAAGCATAATCATCTTCACGGTAGTAAGTGATGGTGTACCTATGAAATAATAGTGATTGTAATGAACAAAAGTGGGTAATACATGTATTATACATAAATAACATGTGAAATATGAAGTTACGGATGGTCGGTCGGCTATTTTACTGTTTTTATCGTGTAATAATGCATGACAGCATCTTTAAATTAATGTCCCATAAACTTTGAATGTCGTGTCGGTGGTGATGTGGATCCCCCAAAGCTGGGATTTTAGTGTTAAAAAGGTGGTTAAAAACTCCAAGTATGAAATTTAACTCAAGGCCGAGTTGCCCAGGTATGAAAATTATGGTTGGGATTTTTCAACTAAAGGTTGCAGGGGCTCCTGAATTTCAGGAAGACTGAGAAACACATTCGCCATTTTGATCATGTTGTCATAGGGAATGTAGTGAACTTAAAATGTTTCCTGCATTTTAGCCTAGTTATATTAGAATTAGGCCTAGGCTACTTACAAATGGCACATTGACACAGACTGCTTTAATGGAGAGCCTACATTATAAAGCCTAGGCCTAAGGTAAGTAAATGTGATTTAGTCATATTTTAAGCTAGTTATTTATATGTATAGCACTGGCATTGTCACATCTCACATGGCAAGCAGAAACAGTGATTTTGACAAGTCTAGCCTAGCCTAAGCCTAGGGCAGCCAAGGCTAGCTGCCTAACCTATTTTAATGTAGCAGGCTGCCCCTGTCCACACTTACACGATTTTAAGTTTAGTTAGCAACTTAGCCACAAATTGTATATATTTATGTTAAATACAATCATGAATCTACAACTATATTACAAAACACTACATGACATTCATGTCCCTTAACCAGCACCACCCATGTCTGTAAACCAGCACCACCCATGTCTGTAAACCAACACCACCCATGTCTGTAAACCAGCACCACCCATGTCTGTAAACCAACACCACCCATGTCTGTAAACCAACACCATCCATGTCTGTAAACCAGCACCAAACCAGCTGTAAACCAGCACCCATGTCTGTAAACCACACCATCCATGTCTGTAAACCAGCACCACCCATGTCTGTAAACTAGCACCACCCATGTCTGTAAACCAACACCACCCATGTCTGTAAACCAGCACCGCCCATGTCTGTAAACCAACACCGCCCATGTCTGTAAACCAACACCACCCATGTCTGTAAACCAACACCATCCATGTCTGTAAACCAGTACGACCCATGTCTGTAAACCACCCCCACCCATGTCTGTAAATCAACACCAACCATGTCTGTAAACCAACACCACCCATGTCTGTAAACCAACACCAACCATGTCTGTAAACCAACACCAACCATGTCTGTAAACCAACACCACCCATGTATGTAAACCAACACCACCCATGTCTGTAAACCAGCACCACCCATGTCTGTAAACCAGCACCACCCATGTCTGTAAACCAGCACCACCCATGTCTGTAAACCAGCACCACCCATGTCTGTAAACCAACACCACCCATGTCTGTAAACCAGCACCACCCATGTCTGTAAACCAGCACCACCCATGTCTGTAAACCAACACCACCCATGTCTGTAAACCAGCACCACCCATGTCTGTAAACCAGCACCACCCATGTCTGTAAACCAACACCACCCATGTCTGTAAACCAGCACCACCCATGTCTGTAAACCAGCACCACCCATGTCTGTAAACCAACACCATCCATGTCTGTAAACCAACACCACCCATGTCTGTAAACCAACACCACCCATGTCTGTAAACCAACACCACCCATGTCTGTAAACCAACACCACCCATGTCTGTAAACCAACACCACCCATGTCTGTAAACCAACACCACCCATGTCTGTAAACCAGCACCACCCATGTCTGTAAACCAGCACCATCCATGTCTGTAAAACCAACACCACCCATGTCTGTAAACCAGCACCACCCATGTCTGTAAACCAGCACCACCCATGTCTGTAAACCAGCACCACCCATGTCTGTAAACCAACACCACCCATGTCTGTAAACCAGCACCACCCATGTCTGTAAACCAGCACCAACCATGTCTGTAAACCAGCACCACCCATGTCTGTAAACCAGCACCACCCATGTCTGTAAACCAGCACCACCCATGTCTGTAAACCAACACCACCCATGTCTGTAAACCAGCACCACCCATGTCTGTAAACCAGCACCACCCATGTCTGTAAACCAGCACCACCCATGTCTGTAAACCAGCACCACCCATGTCTGTAAACCAGCACCACCCATGTCTGTAAACCAACACCAATAATATGTATACCAGCACCACCCATGTCTGTAAACCAGAACCAGTCATATGCTCAATTATAACCATACACACACCAGCTGCACCATCTCTAAACCAGCGCCACTTATACACCTAACCAGCACCACTGTAAACCAACCACCCACTTATACACCTAACCACCACTTATACACCTAACCAGCACCACTTATATACCTAACCAGCGCCACTTATACACCTAACCAGCACCACTTATACACCTAACCACTACCACTTATACACCTAACCAGCACCACTTATACACCTAACCACACCATTATACACCTAACCAGCACCACTTATACACCTAACCAGCACCACTTATACACCTAACCAGCACCACTTATACACCTAACCAGCACCACTTATACACCTAACCAGCGCCACTGTAGACCTAACCAGCACCACTTATACACCTAACCAGCACCACTTATACACCTAACCAGCACCACTTATACACCTAACCAGCGCCACTTATACACCTAACCAGCGCCACTTATACACCTAACCAGCACCACTTATACACCTAACCAGCACCACTTATACACCTAACCAGCACCAGTTATGCTGGTAAGCAGCACTACTTATACAGCTAACCAGCACCACTGTAAACCAGCACCACTTATACACCTAACCAGCACCACTTATACACCTAACCAGCACCACTTATACACCTAACCAGCACCACTTATACACCTAACCACTACCACTTATACACCTAACCAGCACCACTTATACACCTAACCAGCACCACTTATACACCTAACCAGCACCACTTATACACCTAACCAGCACCACTTATACACCTAACCAGCACCACTTATACACCTAACCAGCACCACTTATACACCTAACCAGCACCACTTATACACCTAACCAGCACCACTTATACACCTAACCAGCGCCACTTATACACCTAACCAGCACCACTTATACACCTAACCAGCACCACTTATACACCTAACCAGCACCACTTATACACCTAACCAGCACCACTTATACACCTAACCAGCACCACTTATACACCTAACCAGCACCACTTATACACCTAACCAGCACCACTTATACACCTAACCAGCACCACTTATACACCAGCACCACTCATACACCTAACCAGCACCACTCATACACCTAACCAGCACCACTTATACACCTAACCAGCACCACTTATACACCTAACCAGCACCACTTATACACCTAACCAGCACCACTTATACACCTAACCAGCACCACTTATACACCTAACCAGCACCACTTATACACCTAACCAGCACCACTTATACACCTAACCAGCACCACTTATACACCTAACCAGCAACCACTTATACACCTAACCAGCACCACTTATACACCTCACCAGCACCACTTATACACCTAACCAGCACCACTTATACACCTAACCAGCACCACTTATACACCTAACCAGCACCACTTATACACCTAACCAGCGCCACTTATACACCTAACCAGCACCACTCATATATAACTAATTCATCACTGATCATTTCTCTCAACCACCTCCAAAATGTTCCCAATCTATCACAACTACGGTACTTAAGGGAAGGTTTCTAGTTTGTTTCCTACTCCTCCAGCAATCTTAAAATTTCACCCCCTTGACCCCCTTTCAAGATAAATTTGTACATTTTTCGGTAGAAAAATGTCTCGGCCGAAGGCCGATTACTCTTAAATTACAGGCTCGCTGTCGCTCACCAGGATAAAATCGACACCTAAATGGCACGAAAGGTCTTAAAATTGACAGAATGGGGCAGAAATTCTTAAAAATCACCAAACTAATGGGCCAAACGTCTTAAAATCTCAAAAGCAATGGGGCTAGACATGAGGGAGAAAGGGGTCAAGAAAAAAGTCCCTCAAGTGGAAATCTCCCCTTAACCAAACAAGCACCCATGTTCCTAACCAGCACCAGGTATGCCCCTAACTTACCTGACACTAACCAACCCACCACACGTCCCAGCACCAATGTTCCTAACCAGCACCAGGTATGCCCCTAACTTACCTGACACTAACCAACCCACCACACGTCCCAGCACCACCCTCAACGATGCTAATCAGGGACAACCGCAAATACATTCTTTTGTTGAATATACTCTCTCATCGCATATATAATCGCCGGGTTGTTGGATCGCCATTACAATAATCACCTTCATCATTATACACATTTACATAAGTCTTAAATCTAATCATTATTCCTCTCGTAAATTCGCCTGTCGCTTATTTTTGCCGGGCGATCATCGTAAATTACTAAAACTGCCAGGCCCAACAGGCATGTAATAAACACTCGCGAACCTTATCAAACTGCATATAAATTCGCTGTCAGTTAAACTAAGCAAAGCATCATCACAATATCATCCCGACCGGCTCCCCGTGTATTCTTAAGGGAGACCACCTCGCTTGTTTTTCTCTTTCTCTCCCTCTCTCTTTGGCTTGTATCCATTCGGCCCCATTCAGCCTACTGTTTTAAGATGTTTACCCCCATCCAGGTGTCAATATTTTCCTGGCGAGCGGTAGCGAGCCAGCATATATATAATTTTGTTTTACAGCAAGCTAAATTTTTACATTTTTCGATAGAAAATTTTCTCCGGCGAAGCCGGATTTCTTCATACAATGCTGGCTTGCTATCGCTCGCCAGGAAAAACTCGACACCTTGATGGGGATAAACGTCTTAAAACAGTTGGCTGAATGGGGCCAAATGGATACAAGTCAAAGAAAGAGAGAACAGGAGAGAAAGATAAAAAAAAGCAGGTGACCCCCCTTAATGCAAGCTCTTCTGGTCCCAACCTTGAATTATCAATCAGCTTCCCCGCGCCAAACACCCCAGGTATAAAGTAGCCGTTCAGTTCCTAACGAGAAAACCGATCTAATTGTTAACAAGGTTCGTCTGATCTGTAACCTGAATCCGATCGCCGAGCTGATCGTAAAGCTTGTTTGGGGTCGGACAGAAGTGAAGGAGCGGTCCGGGTCGCCGCCACCACCACCCGCCCGGAATAACAGATCACCGGGAGGCTTCATTACCCCACCGCTACACCGTATTTACACAACATTATGGCATTATGACCACTGACAATACACGCACCGCACTTTGGCTATGCTGGGCCAGTGGCAGCAGGAAAGACGTGGAGCAGAAATGGGAAGAATGCAAATATTCTAGATGGTTTCTCGGTCACTTTGAATCTTGAATATCAATTATATGAATAGACTCGGGTGTATGGATGCAGGAGAGGGCGTGAGAGACCATAGACTATAGCTATGATACGGTATCTCAGTGTGTGTCGAAGTGAAAAATGAAAAAGAATGAATAGAGGTGTTTGCAAGGAAGAAAAATAATAATTATACGAGCCAAACTTAATTAGGTGTACAGTAACGATGTGGACTAAACGATATATTGGTTGCGTTTGGTAGTTGTCTGTTGTTGTCTTTGTTTCCAGTATTATTATTGTTCTGTTTGGCTTACCCTTTTTTCGGTTTCTCATATCTCTCTCAATCTCTCTCTTCTACCCCTATGACAATAATCAATGTTTCTCATATCTCTCTCAATCTCTCTCTTCTACCCCTATTACAATAATCAATGTTTCTCATATCTCTCTCAATCTCTCTCTTCTACCCCTATTACAATAATCAATGTTTCTCATATCTCTCTCAATCTCTCTCTTCTACCCCTATTACAATAATCAATGTTTCTCATATCTCTCTCAATCTCTCTCTTCTACCCCTATGACAATAATCAATGTTTCTCATATCTCTCTCAATCTCTCTCTTCTACCCCTATGACAATAATCAATGTTTCTCATATCTCTCTCAATCTCTCTCTTCTACCCCTATTACAATAATCAATGTTTCTCATATCTCTCTCTTCTACCCCTATGACAATAATCAATGTTTTACAGAGCTTTATCAGTGTACAGTATACCTCCTCCCTTACAGAGAGTAGGGGTACCCGCCTTTCAACATTCCCAGCCCTATTCTGTCCAACTCTCTAATCCAAGGTTGAACTGAATTTACCAGTCTTTCTTTTACTCAACAACTAAGCTCTGGAACTCTTTCCCTTAATCTGTCTTTCCCTCATCCTGTAACTTAAACTGCTTTAAGCTCCGTGTGTCCAGATGTTTTAACTCTAACGTACCTTTCACTCTTTTTGGGGGGCGCGGGGGGGGGGGGGGAAAGACACATTTTACAAACAGAGCTTCTGCCTTTTGTCTCTTTTATACACATTGAAAGAATATAAAACATAAAATCTCTCTATCTATATATCTATCTATCTATCTACTGTATATATTAATCTATATATTGCTGACCCTCCGCCCCCCCATTATCCCTCTATTGTGGGTTCTGGAATTGGGTACTGGCTAATTGACTGATATTATGCTTTGATATAGCTTCATTTCAGTCGATAGCTATTATTTAACTTGAGTGAAACTCTCTTCAGATCACCTACACTTGCTCACACACACATACATACAACATGCATACATGGTATCAGTATCTTTATTACACTGTAGTGGATGCGACTCGACTGTACCAATGTGCCCCTTACTGTGGTGACTTCCTTCGGATTGTCAGTGTTGTGTGTAGGGCGAGAGGTACAAGAGAAATGGGTCTTGTTTGTTTTGTTGGTGATTGCAGGTTTCTGAAGACGAATCCCTAATGGGTGTGAATATACGACAGTGCGTGAAGTTGCATTACATCACCCGCTTATAGTGTCCCTTAACCCCTTCAGCACCTTGACGTATTGTTACCTTTGATTCTGGCTAAAATTAGACGATTGTATGCAGTTTAAGAAGGACCTATGTTACTCAAGAGGTTTAATTAAGGGGAGGTATCTAGTTTGTTCCCTAGACCTCCATCAAGCTTAAAATTACACCCCCTTGAGTCCCTTTCAAGATAAATTTGTACATTTTTCGGTAGAAAAATTTCCCGGCCAAAGGCCGGTTCCTCTTAAATTACAGGCTCGCTATCGCTCGCCAGGATAACATCGACACATGAATTTTACAAAAGGTCTTAATATGGGGTGAAAGTTCTTAAAATCGCTAAACTAATGGGGCAAACGTTTTATAATATCAAAAGCAATGGGGCTAAACATGAGGGAGAAAGGGGTCAAGAAAAAAATCCCTCAAGTGGAGATCTCCCCTTAATCGAGATAGTTTTTACCCATTAGAGTCGTACAGGTAGATTATAAACTGCAAAAAATCGCCTAATGGTAACCAGAATATGACGAACATTACGTAATGGTGGTGAAGGGGTTAACTACCAAAACTACAAGGAGTGTACAACAAAGGCCCACAAGCCATAGGATGCTACGATGTGACCCTGGCCTCTCAAAGTTGCTACACCTGAGAATTGAAAGATGGGCCTTCAGGAAGTGATGTATTTATGGTCCCAAGGCCAAGTACTATCAGGGTCAGTCTTGGCGATGATATACATGGAGGCTTGTGATGCATGGAGGGATAGAAACAGTATGGAGGACCTTGAAGCTTTGTAATAATCACTGATATTTACAAAGCAGATAGAATAGATGGTTTGAGATACAGATTGGAAGGAATTCCATAGTACGTAGTTTGAGTGGTTTTGAGCCAACACAACATTTTCAGAAAACAATGTTCATGGTCCATATAAAACCTGCGTAATGAAAACAATGTTCATGGTCCATATAAAACCTGTGTAATGAAAACAATGTTCATGGTCCATATAAAACCTGTGTAATGAAAACAATGTTCATGGTCCATATAAAACCTGCGTAATGAAAACAATGTTCATGGTCCATATAAACAATGTTCATGGTCCATATAAAACAATGTTCATGGTCCATATAAAACAATGTTCATGGTCCATATAAAACAATGTTCATGGTCCATATAAAACAATGTTCATGGTCCATATAAACAATGTTCATGGTCCATATAAACAATGTTCATGGTCCATATAAACAATGTTCATGGTCCATATAAACAATGTTCATGGTCCATATAAAACCTGCGTAATGAAAAAACAAATGTTTTCACCATGAGTAACATTTTAAAAAGTGTATTATATTTACTGGTAGAACATAACATAGTAAACAAATACTAAACTAGAGGGGCACTTGGGAGAGTGCGTACCTCCACCTAATCTGGTGGAGGTATGCGCTCTACCGATCACTTCCTAAATGGAATAACTTCTTCCTTGGCGTTTATCCTATCTGCCCACCAAATATCCTGAACATCGGTTCATAATTGTGTGAGCCATCTACGCTGACGGAGGTATGCGCTCTACCAATCACCTAAATTGAAAAAAAAAAAAAAAAAAAAATCCTTGGCGCATATCCTATCTGACCACCAACTTTCGAGAACATAGATTCATAGCATGGGGATATATTTTTTACAGACAAACCTCCGTCCAACTTCGGTAGCAGAGATAATTGTTCAAAAGTTGAATAACTGCACTACATGATGTCTAATAGGTTTGTGAACATTGAAAGAGAACCTGTAAGGATTCTTGAACTCCCTTATTAGCAATTAGAAGACAAAAAATGCATAGCATAGTGATTCGGAAACGGCTAGGTAAATATATTTTTTAAAGGCCTGGATGGGAAGTAAACCCAAAAATAAAGAAAGGCACACACAGAACATGTGAAATGTATAAATAATAATAAATAATAATTATATATATATATATATATATATATATATATATATATATATATATATATATATATATATATATATATATATATATATATATATATTACATAATTATACGAAATAGGAGGTTATGTCAACTAGAATAAAGCAACAAGGAACAACGAAGCATACAAACAACATCCAGGGAGAATTGCATGACATTATCCTGCGTCACAAAACATATTGAACATGTACACGAAATAAGTAGAGCTACAGAAACTGGAACAGAGTAAATTATCAACAAGGGAGCATATGAATTTTCGAAGAACTACAGTAAATAGGGAGTCCCGAGGCAGCGAGACTAAGAATGGAAGAAATCTCTCGTAGGTATGCATGAAGTAGGTAGTCTGGTTGGGTTACTGACACACGTAGGTATTACCCCGACCTTAATGCTTGTCACCCACAGATAACCACCGGCCCAACACTACAGACCTGCTCCTCCAACCTGATAATGTATTTTTACTGATTTGCATTTAAAATTCCCTGTAATTTCAGACGATATCGAATGGGCTAATTCAGCGGGAGAAACGAGGAGAGAATTAATGGTTTACTAGGCGATGTGTATCCAATTATATTTATATAATTAATGCTCGAAGAAAGGGCCACGATTTATAATTAAGAGAAGGGCAGCGCGCACTGAGCTCGTCTAAGTTATTGTGTATATAATTACCTCAATGATCCTTAATAGCGGTAAACAAAAAACAACATCTCGATCACCGAGCACTTAATGCCAAACGCTTACCTCATATATACTGTATATTACATTACACATAATGCCAAACGCTTACCTCATATATACTGTATATTACATTACACATAATGCCAAACGCTTACCTCATATATACTGTATATTACATTACACTTAATGCCAAACGCTTACCTCATATATACTGTATATTACATTACACATAATGCCAAACGCTTACCTCATATATACTGTATATTACATTACACATAATGCCAAACGCTTACCTCATATATACTGTATATTACATTACACATAATGCCAAACGCTTACCTCATATATACTGTATATTACATTACCTCATATATACTGTATATTACATTACACATAATGCCAAACGCTTACCTCATATATACTGTATATTACATTACACATAATGCGCCTCTAAAGAAAAAGAAGAAACATTAAAGCGAGCTCTTGAGTAGGTAAAAACAGGAACCCCCAGACACAGACTAACCGGACACCACTTGGCAATTCTCCGGCCTTTGCATTAAATGTTATACGAAATAGCGAGTTACTTATGAATATTCCATGCTGCTAAGTCGTATATCATTTGTAGATTAATTGGGCTAATTACAACCTATATTTGGGGTGCGGGGTGCATGTTAATGAACATGACTCGAGTTCGTTCTCCGCCCTCGCTCTGACTACCTCCCTCCCTCCCTTCCCTTCCTCCTCCCCCTCAGACCCTCTTCCTCCTCACTCCCTCCCTCCCCACCCTTCCTCTATTCTTCCCTATCCTACTCACACCCTCCTCCTCCTCCGCTTCCTCACCTCACAACCCTTCATACAATTCTTGCATCTTGATATGTGTTCCTCTTTAAATGGTTACTGTTATTGTATAAGAAATAAGTATACAGTGATGTGCAATACTGTTTTAAGCCAAATGTATTTATTATATATATATATATATATATATATATATATATATATATATATATATATATATATATATATATATATATATATATATATATAGACGCCTTCTCTACGTGTCAACCGGACTTTCATACACCCGTAATTTTAACTTCATCTTTTACTGATAAACTTCTATATCATCTACTGCCTTTTCCAACAAATACAATGTCAGTATACCCAATGAAATATTTGATTCACCGTGCTTAACAGTTTATATTAAAGTAAAATATAACGAGCCTTCCAAAAATTCAATCACGCTTCCCGAAGCAAAGTATTTTTGCAGCTTTGTTTTTTAAACTTTGATGCGATTGCAGTTATTTGAAATACGAATAATACCCTACGGTATATTATATAATGATGGTTCCTATTTATTTTACTAATTATTTTTTTAGAATTCTTGAACTATTTAATTACTCCCTTTGTATAGAGAAGCGAGCTTTGTAATTCGTTTTGTTGTCATTACTTTCTTAGCTACTCCAAGCACCTTGTGTCCAGATATGTTCAACCTAACGTACAGTCGGTAAGATTTCCAGCTGGCCCAGGGCATGTTATATTTATGGTATATATTTAACCTATTTACAAATCTAAAAATGAGAAATGCAAAGGAAAGAAATAAACAAACTAGTGGGTAGGTTAAATCTGTATATCTTTGCCAGTGCTTTATTACTCTATACTAGCATAAATACAATTATCTCAGGGTCAGTTGGAAATCTTGCCGGGTGTACCTTAAATTTGGCTCTCTGTCACTTTTTCAATTGGTGGTGGTGGTGGTTGGCTGGAGGGGAGGGGGGGGGGGGGGTTACTCATCTCATCGGGAAAGAAACTTATTGTTTGAGATATATACCAACACAGTTATTTATCGGAGATGTCGGTGATTCCAATCATTCTTTCTCCATTTCAAATAAGGAATGCATAATACTAAGTAATTTAAAAGATCCATTCCGATATATGAAAAAACAACATCACAGCATAATTTTCACATGAGGCATAATTGTTCATCTTCCTTATTGTCTTAATTGTCCCTATGATTTATAACTATAATGTTAACCCCTCGAGGATTATGAATAGTTTTTTTTTGGCTGTTCATTCGGGTTAACCGAGATAGTTTTTACCCTTTTCGTCCCTCGAAATCTTTCCAAAATTACACAAAGTGATCAAGTGATATCTGAATAAAGTATAAAAAAGCGTTCTCAGATGGTCCTATATTCCTCCTAATTATACCTCAACGGATTCACTTATATAAAGCTCGTATTTTCGTGATCTATGGTACAGTACATCATCACAAAGCCTGTTACCACACCATCACAACCAGTCACCACACCATCACAACCAGTCACCACACCATCACAACCAGTCACCACACAATCAGTCAGTCACCACACCATCACAACCAGTCACCACACCATCACAACCAGTCACCACACCATCACAACCAGTCACCACACCATCACAACCAGTCACCACACCATCACAACCAGTCACCACACCATCACAACCAGTCACCACACCATCACAACCAGTCACCACACCATCACAACCAGTTACCACACCATCACAACCAGTCACCACACCATCACAACCAGTTACCACACCATCACAACCAGTCACCACACCATCACAACCAGTCACCACACCATCACAACCAGTTACCACACCATCACAACCAGTCACCACACCATCACAACCAGTCACCACACCATCACAACCAGTCACCACACCATCACAACCAGTCACCACACCATCACAACCAGTCACCACACCATCACAACCAGTCACCACACCATCACAACCAGTCACCACACCATCACAACCAGTCACCACACCATCACAACCAGTCACCACACCATCACAACCAGTCACCACACCATCACAACCAGTCACCACACCATCACAACCAGTCACCACACCATCACAACCAGTCACCACACCATCACAACCACACCATCACAACCACACCATCACAACCACACCATCACAACCACACCATCACAACCACACCATCACAACCAGTCACACACCAGTCCACCATCACAACCAGTCACCACCATCACAACCAGTCACCACACCATCACAACCAGTCACCACACCATCACAACCAGTCACCACACCATCACAACCAGTCACCACACCATCACAACCAGTCACCACACCATCACAACCAGTCACCACACCATCAGTCAGTCACCACACCATCACAACCAGTCACCACACCATCACAACCAGTCACCACACCATCAGTCAGTCACCACACCATCACAACCAGTCACCACACCATCACAACCAGTCACCACACCATCACAACCAGTCACCACACAATCACAACCAGTCACCACACCATCAGTCAGTCACCACACCATCACAACCAGTCACCACACCATCACAACCAGTCACCACACAATCACAACCAGTCACCACACCATCAGTCAGTAACCACACAATCACAACCAGTCACCACACCATCACAACCAGTTACCACACCATCACAA
The DNA here is from genome assembly GCA_032716605.1 of Paralithodes platypus. Lineage (NCBI taxonomy): Eukaryota > Metazoa > Arthropoda > Malacostraca > Decapoda > Lithodidae > Paralithodes > Paralithodes platypus. The sequence continues at coordinate 5,008,598 of CM064540.1, forward strand.
CCAGTCACCACACAATCACAACCAGTCACCACACCATCAGTCAGTAACCACACAATCACAACCAGTCACCACACCATCAGTCAGTTACCACACCATCACAACCAGTCACCACACCATCAGTCAGTCACCACACCATCACAAACAGTCACCATACCATCACAACCAGTCACCACACCATCACAACCAGTCACCACACAATCACAACCAGTCACCACACCATCACAACCAGTCACCACACCATCACAACCAGTCACCATACCATCACAACCAGTTACCACACAATCACAACCAGTCACCACACCATCAGTCAGTCACCACACCATCACAACCAGTCACCACACCATCACAACCAGTTACCACACCATCACAACCAGTCACCACACCATCACAACCAGTCACCACACCATCACAACCAGTCACCACACCATCACAACCAGTCACCACACCATCACAACCAGTCACCACACCATCACAACCAGTCACCACACAATCACAACCAGTCACCACACCATCACAACCAGTCACCACACCATCACAACCAGTCACCACACCATCACAACCAGTCACCACACCATCAGTCAGTCACCACACCATCACAACCAGTCACCACACCATCACAACCAGTCACCACACCATCACAACCAGTCACCACACCATCACAACCAGTCACCACACCATCACAACCAGTCACCACAACCAGTCACCATACAGTCAACACAATACCACAACCAGTCACCATACAGTCAACACAATACCACAACCAGTCACCACATTATCACAACCAGTCACCACACCACCACCAGTTACAACACCACCAGTCCCCACAACCAGTCACCATACAGTCAACACAATACCACAACCAGTCACCACATTACCACAACCAGTCACCACATTATCACAACCAGTCACCATGCCACCACAACCAGTCACCACACCATCATAACCTTTCACCACATAGTAACCACACCATCACAACTAGTCACCACATCATCAAAACATTCACCACAACATCACAATCAGTCACTATACCAACGGCCATCACAACCAGTCACCACACCGTCACAACCAGTCACCATACCCATACCAAGTCACTACAACCAATCACCACACCATTCTTTCTCCCCAATATCTTCCTAGCATCCCACCTTCTCAATTGGTGCTACCGTTGTTTGTGTAATTGTTGTCCAATGTCCATGTTGTTAGTGTTGTCTGTTGATGTTGTTGTCAATTGTTATTGTAGTCAGTTGTTATTGTTGCCTGTTGTTTCAGTATAAGTCTGCTGTTATTGTACAGTCATGAACACAAAACAAGGGTACACCTATGTAAAGCAACATCGAACACAAACAACAAAATACTGTACAATGCTTGATTTTATCCGAAATGCTTCGGAATCAGCCACTGAAGCTTCACATAATGTAGTGCCTAAAGTATTACTAGTGTTCACAACTGTACGAGAGTTTCTGTTGTGGCTGTGATGTTGCGTTTGTTGTGGTATTATTGTTATTTTGTTTGTGTTGTTGAACCATCACCGACGCAGGTAGCTAGTGCATTGCTTTTGATAAAATATGAGACAGTGACCGTAGATTGAGGAAACAGACTGCCTATGTGGCCCAAGAAAATCCTTCATAATATTTCATCATCATGTCAGAATCGTTCATTAACATTCCCACCTCTTAACACTGCAGGCGATAGTACAATCACTCATAACAGCTCGGGGACCTCACCTATTTCTAATTATGGAAGTAAATCTCTGGAAACGAATTGATTAATATAATGTTGTATACATTAACTACAAAAATATACTATTTATAGAAAAGCAAGTTCCCTCCAAACATCAATCCAGAGTTATAACAGCATACACAAAAACATCGGGAGTACACGAATGTTTATAAGTGACTGTACCTGTGGTGTTGTTTTGGCTATGCTGCTGATATAATTTGTTGTTATTGTTAATCCATGTGTTGTATTTCCGTGGTACTGCAGCCGTGTGTACCGGAACAGACCACAGCTTTTGCACCCACAGTCGCCCGCGGACCTCTGATTCCATTTTAAGATAATTTGTTGATGCATTTTTCATCAGTAAATAAATCCGACGTCCGTGAATGTATTTTTTTTTTCTTCTTAAGCGCGCAGTTGTATATCAGTGAGATAATTGTGTATTAGGCCAAGCTATTCCATTCGTATCTGTTATACCTTCGCCATTAGCCAATGTAAACGGATTTGGGCTCTTACATGCATATAATATTAACCACGATATATCAGTCAACATTTGCATAAGTATATGTTAGCGGGCTTTAGATTATACCCAGATTACATGCACGTTATAATTATATACTCCGTCAAGACGTGCACCACTAGTTTATTTATGGCTCCTTATTACTCCACCTCCTCAACCCTCTCTCACTTCCTTAACCTCTCTCTCTCTCTCTCTCTCTCTCTCTCTCTCTCTCTCTCTCTCTCTCTCTCTCTCTCTCTCTCTCTCTCTCTCCCCCCTCCCTCCCTCCCTCCTCCTGTTTGGTACCCTGTAAGTGAAGGGATAGGATCTTTTGCTTCTTGAACTTGGAGTTATTAATATTATTATCTCTGTACAACAGCTGCAGCCAAACCCGATACGCTAACTTAGATATCCACAACAATTCCACGAGCAAAAGTAGAGCCCCCCTATCAGCAATACAGTATGGAAGATCATATATTACAACGGTTAGCACCATTTGCAAGTTTAGGTTACTAGTTCAGTATTGCCCCTAATATATCAGAATTTCAAATAGATGCGGATAATATAATCTCTTGTATTTGCATCCAATTATCCTGATGTAATTATGTTACTATAAATTGGTTGTATTTCTGTTAATTTCATATATATTGGAGACATACAAGTTAATGTAACACATTCTTGATTTAGTTTAAAGGGCACACAATTACTCTCTATCAAAGTTACAAAAATAACATATCTTAGCTGCAATACCTCTACTGATACATAGTGGTTTTCATTATTCATCTATCTAATTAGCATTCCACTACAGCTTTTGAAACTACAATCAGTAAATCTCTCAAAAACATCATAGTTTTAATACTCTGACCAGTTATTTTCTTGCTCTATTAACAACCAAACAACAATAATAATGACTAACCATTTCCTGGGCCAGTGAAGCCATCCGCGGCCCTTATCCGACAAAACTAATAGAACCTGCTTCCACATAAATAATTGCCTCTATTACCATAATCTCGTTATTGCAATTCCATATACAAAAGTTGACTCCCCTCTTAGCATTCAATAAGGATGATTACATATTAACTTCTACAATATGGTACCCTCGCAGTAACTAGGTTATTAATTCATAATAATCCACAAGTATTTATGACAAAACAAATTGTAAATATACTTATAATCAGAAATAAGTTGTCAACACACAATTCCTTAGGTTTATATCCAACGAAACCATGAATAGGTATTCACAACGCGAATTAGTGTTTTAGATCAAAATAAACCAGACTTTACTTCCATTACCACAAATACTTCCATTACCACAAATACTTCCATTACCACAAATACTTCCATTACCACAAATAATACACAATACGTTGCACAACCAGTAGGCTACATTGCCACACCGCGCCACAAACAATCATATTCGACCACAATCACATATCAACCACTCACAATTGACCGCTCTCCCTCAATTCCACTCTACCAGAGGGCTGGTCCTATCCAGAGTGAGGTTTGGCATCCTCTACCCAACCATAGCCGTTTCGGTATGTCTCGTTTACTGTCCTACTTCTGATGGTAGGGGGGTAGGAATCCTCATCCCCTTGAAAATATGTAAGACAGACAAAGGGGCGACGGAACGCGAAAGTGGTCCCGGACCCCCAAAATTAGAACTATAAAAGTTGTTTCTGTTCGGGCTCTGTCTCGAGTTGGCCACACCCAGCTATGAGGTATGTGCCTCGACCACAATATCACAACCGCACATTATCCATAAATATGATCACAATCGACCAAAACCACAATCGACTGTCATCACAATCGGCCACAATCAGGCACCCACTACCTTACCATCGTCAGTTCCGCATCACTAACCCCAGACTAATCCCGGAGTCTGTGATCAAACCTCTACTCCATCTAATACAATACACCGATGGGAGATATAGGAACTAGATAGAAGAAGAAGAGATTGTTTACAGTTGGAAGTGTTAACGACGCGGATTTATTGCATATATTTCAAGCGATAATGTAATAATAAAATACTACAATGACGTAGAGCTTAGATTTGCACCCTGGGTAGCTTATTGAACCCGATGTCCCTGTAAATATATATATATGTGTGTGTGTGTGTGTGTGTGTGTGTGTGTGTGTGTGTGTGTGTGTGTGTGTGTGTGTGTGTGTGTGTGTGTGTGTGAGCAATAATGTATCTACATTAAAGATGTACTGTACTGACCAAATTTGTGTTGGAACATGTCATTTTAGAATAAAGTTTTGATAAAATTTAGATGAATCTGTAAAACCACGATACTAATAAATGTAAGCAATATATAAACATTAACATTACAGTAGAGAACAAGTAATTACAGTTATCAAAATGATGTACAATGCTTATGTGTCCTCCAAATGATTTAATTGATGTGATAACATACTAACTTTGATATTGGCAGATCGATTCCCAGATAATATCAGACTCTCTAATTCAGACCGTGAACAAACCTTGGTGACATGACAACTTAACCAGTAGACATCTGCCAGTGACAAGTCAACGATATTGTTAGATTAAGTTAGGTTCGGACTATAAGTTGACACTGGTTTAGTTGTTCCTGGTTGAGTTAGCACTGGGCCAGCTATATTGGTTGATAGGATCTACTGGTTGCCCTGGCTGGGAACTAGAAATCTTCAGTGGCGCAGACCGGCCCTCATAAATTTCGAAAACGATACATTTTTTATGGTGAAATATTTTGTTTTATGTTGCAAAGGCTGCCCTCGTCGCAGATATTGTTTATGGTGAATGAATTAACCGGCTGGATAATTTACACTAGGGATGATTTGTTGGCCTGGTAAGTGGCACGGAGGACAATTTACGTCCGCGAGAGATGACATACCGACTAATCTGCATACGGGATTATGGCGCATAGATCGTGTTATATCATTGCTCATTAATATCATTCACGGGATATCGCCCCATCTTAATGTTTTGGGGCCAATTATATGCTCCAGCGGGTCTCGGTGAGTCAGGCCTTAAGGGGGGTGACCTGGTTTTTGTTATTTCTGTCCTTTTCTCTCTTTCTCTGGCTTGTATCCATTCGGCCCCATTCAGCCAACTATTTTAAGACGTTTATCCCCATCTAGGTGTCGATTTCTTCCTGGCGAGCGATAGCGAGCCAGCATTATATGAAGAAATCCGGCTTTGCCGGAGACATTTTTCTATCGAAAAATTTACAAATTTAGCCTGCTGTCAAACAAAAATAAAAAATATGCTGGCTCGCTACCGCTCACCAGTAACAAATTGACACCTGGATGGGGATAAACGTCTTAAAACAGTAGGCTGAATGGGGCCAAATGGATACAAGCCAGAGAAAGATAGAAAAGGACAGAAACAAAAAACAGGTCACCCCCCCCCCCTTAAGATTCAGAACCTAAATTTAGAGTCTGGGCCCCAAATAGATCGCCGACCGGAGAACCTCACGAACAAAAAATGAAAGTCGGGGGGGGGGGGGGGCATCGAGTGGGGTTTACCTCTCCTTCGGAACTTTAGCATCATTTTGTTCTCATCTTATTCTGGATTACATTGTACGAGGTTTTCAGCTTAAGAATATCCTCTGTATGAAATGGGGAAAACAATTATTATTATCACATTTTGGTTGTCATAGATACTTCCCATAGCATACAGAATGATTGTGTGATCGCTAGAGTAGAATTTAATGTGACGATGAATTGAAGGGTTAAGGAGAGGTATTTAGTTTGTTCCCTAGACCTCCATCAAGCTTAAAATTACACCCCCTTGAGTCCCTTTCAAGATAAATTTGTACATTTTTCGGTAGAACAATTTCCCGGCCGAAGGCCGGTTCCTCTTAAATTACAGGCTCGCTATCGCTCGCCAGGATAAAATCGACACCTGAATTGCACGAAAGGTCTTAATATGGGGTGCAAGTTCTTAAAATCGCTAAACTAATGGGGCAAACGTTTTATAATATCAAAAGCAATGGGGCTAAACATGAGGGAGAAAGGGGTCAAGAAAAAAATCCCTCAAGTGAAGATCTCCCCTTAATCGGGTGGAAAGAGTAAGCAGGGATCTGAACAAGAGCTAAACCAAAAAGACCCAAGATCATAAATTCAAGGATATTAGGTTGGTTCTGTCAACACGTCCGGTTAGGTTTGACAGGTCAAGTAATATACTGTACTTCACACTCATGGACATTAGTTTTAAGTACAGTATGAACAAAAACACAGTTCATAATTTCCAAAAACACAGTTCATAATTTCCAAAATGCAAATACCAGCCATTTTGGCTTGGGGATATTAGGAAAAACATTAGTGTCCGTGACTGCACAGTAAATGCTATAATAAATGTGCTGTGAATACTTGACTCCATAAACTCTCCAAGGCTTGCACAAACTGTCAAACCAATTCACACACAAAGCCAAACCGGTCTGTATAGTACCCAACCAGACGGACTGAACTGAACGTGTGTGCCTTTATAACGTTCACAAGGATCTGGTTTACAGTGCACACTAACACCCTGGTTCTGCCTCCCACCACCACCAGGACCCACTGAAAAGCAACCAACCACACCAGTTATGACCCTCCTCCAGGCCAGCCGGGGAGTAAGAGGAATACGAACTTAGGACGAATATGGTGTGGGTCGAAATGAGGTGCTCGACCTTATGGCAATCGTATTTGACCTTTTATTGCTACTGCTCTCCCTCTCCCTCAGTACATTCCCCACTGCACACACACACACACACACACACACACATATACACACCGGGGTTTAATTTGCATAAGTATATGTATTTGTATAGTATATGCAAATGTATATGAGGGTTGTGTCGGGGAAGGAGGGTCGGTGGGGCAGACGGTCGTAAGCCGGGCTCACATTACGACTGGGAATCATTAATAATAGTACTGCAGTAATTAAGAACAGTGTTATGAGTGCAAACTGCTCCATCAACAGTCTCTCTGTCTCCCATCCCTCTCTCTCTCTCTCTTTCTCCCTTCCCTCTCTCTCTCTCTCTCTCTCTCTCTCTCTCTCTCTCTCTCTCTCTCTCTCTCTCTCTCTCTCTCTCTCCCTTCCCGACTCATTCGTTTATATTTTCCGTTGTAGTAGTACTTGACTTTTTAATAGCATCAATCATAAATCATAATTTACATTTATGCCTCTCCATTTTCTTGCTCACCCAAATAAAACATTCAGAAAAAGTAAACAAAGCTGTTCCTGTAATTCCAACAGGCGTATATACTGTATATATGTATACTGTATATCAGAAACACTGAAACAATAGTTGTAAAAATTATATATTGCGATGAATATCGCTGGCAATGTTTACACCTACCAATAAAACAATCTTTGTTAAACAAGTAAAGTATGTGTACATAATAACAGTTGGCGATACAGTCAAATAATTCCTTCCCAGAAACAGGACATGTGAGCGCAAAGTTATCCGCGAATGAAAGAAATGGTACGTCACTGATTTGGAAAGCTTGGAGAGAAAAATCCTGGAGCATAATACAAATACAAAATGCGTAGTTCGAACTACATAAAGTGCTGTCGCAAGTTAACAGTTATTTGAATTGGGCGCGTAATTTATTTATCTATTTTATTTGTCAGTTCCACAAGAATGCGTCAACAATAGCGTCAAATAACTTCATTACGGAGTTTACGGCAGACCGAGAAAAAGTCAACAAGGGAGCAAGAATCACTCTCCGCTTTTCTCACCTATGAGATTAATCTATAAATATGTAGTGGATATGTGGCGCCAACTGGGCGTACAATTATCAAGAGATGATCGTAAAAAGGAGCGGGGCGTTTGACAAAAAAATAGAACAGTCACCCGTAGTTAACAAAAAATGAGCTCTAAAAATGGCATCTCATTACAGACTGCATCAAAATCACCAGCTTGCTTAGTGATGGCGGCGGTGGTGGTGTGGTGGTGGTGGTGGAGGGAGGAGTGTGGTTGTGATGCTTGGTTGTGTGGTGGTGACTGTAGCGTTTGGTTATGCGGTGGTGCTGGTGGTGTTGGAGTTGCTATGGGGGGATTGTGTTATGTGGGAGTGTGTGTGTGTGTGTGTGTCAGTGGAGGGGGAGGGGGGGATGTAATGTGTGTGAAGCAATGACGGTGGTGTGTTGGTGGTGGGGTGATTGTCAGGTGGTAGTGGTATGAACGGTAGTATTGGGAGATTTAGTTTTAGTGTGGTATGGTAATAGAGTGGCTGGAGCTGTGATGGCGAGAATAATGGTGGTTTCTGGTCTGGTTGTAGTAGTGTGATTGGTATGTAAAAGTGTTATTATTTTATGGTGGTGACGAGTGGGGTTAGTAGTGGTTACATATTGCGCAGCACCATACTAATGACGAAAATGTATTGGTTGTACGGCGATCCAAGGAAGGTGCGCTGACTGTACTGACTGACCTGTGGCGTGTGTCGAAGATAGCGGGTGTGGGTGTGACGGACGGCCCCCTATCTTGTCATCTAGGGACCCAACTGAGTAGACCACCTGGTAGAGAGGTAGTGGCTTATGGTACACAACCACCACTTTCCTCTTTACTTTATCTAAGGTGTGTTCAATACTATGTTGCAGGATATACATTGACACCAGGTTATGAATTTTGTCTAATACAAGTTGTATACTTTTGGGAAGTTAATTTTTGTATCTTATATTCTTCGGCTCAAATGTCCACTATGTGGGTTGAGGGATCACCAATGACAGCGTGTGTGTCTGTTTATTAATGTGAGAGGCTTTATTTAAGGGGAGGTTTTTAGTGTGTTTCCTAAACTTCCATCAAGCTTGAAATTACACCCCCTTGAGTCCCTTTCAAGATAAATTTGTACATTTTTCGGTAGAAAAATGTCCCGGCCGAAGGCCGGTTCCTCTTAAATTACAGGCTCGCTATCGCTCGCCAGGATAAAATCGACACCTGAATGGCACGATAGGTCTTAATATGGGGTGAAAGTTCTTAAAATCGCTAAACTAATGGGGCGAACGTTTTATAATATCAAAAGCAATGGGGCTAAACATGAGGGTGAAAGGGGTCAAGAAAAAAATCCCTCAAGTGGAGATCTCCCCTTAACGAGGGCTACACACCTACGGCAGTAGTGTTACCCTGCTTTGGAGATTAATGATCAAAGATTCCTCAGCTCCATCACCACTGTAAGCTCCTCCACATGCACTATTAATTCATAAAATCCATACATTAAAACCAACTTCTACTTCTCAAACTCTTCCGTTATATCCATCCGCTTCCTCTTCAAACTCTCCTCTATCACATCACCCACACAGAAGAGCTACTCATTATGGATTATTATATCTCCTCTATCACATCACCCACACAGAAGAGCTACTCGTTATGGATTATTATATCTCCTCTATCACATCACCCACACAGAAGAGCTACTCGTTATGGATTATTATATCTCCCTTACCTCTACCCCCCCCCCCCCCCCCCCACCCACCTTTCCTCAGAGTCCAGTCAATCCCCACCCCCCCCCCCACCTCCCTCCTCCTCGCGCACAATAGCTCTGACTGATAATGAGGATTTAATTTGTCTCACAAGTTCCATTTGTCCTTGTTTGCAGGTCAGTTGAATTAGAGAACTCTGAACCAGTCAGCCATCCTTAATGAGGCTATTTGGGGCCAGGCTAATGAGGGGGATGGTTGACAGGTAATGTATGCAATCAGGGAGGTGTGTGTGTGTGTGTGTGTGTGTGTGTGTGTGTGTGTGTGTGTGTGTGTGTGTGTGTGTGTGTGTGGAGGGTTTTGTGTATGTGTTGGAGAAGAGGTGTGTGTGTGTGTGTTGGAGAGAAGGGCTTTTGCGTGTGTGTTCAGAAGATGCTAGTGTGCATTTGAAGGTGAGAATTGCAAGTATGTTCGAGTTATTCACGTGTACCCTATACAATATCCCTTTGGTGATTATAACATGCTCCTCCTGTTACCACCTGGCGAAATGTTACAAGTCACTCGTTTACTGTGAATTGCTACACCTACTTCTCAAATAATCCTTGTGTTCGGTACCTCTCCTTTACAATCTTCAATACTTGCCAATCTTCAACTATCCCATTCTCTATTCTGTCCATGTTTCCTTGCCCTTACTCATTTATCTCTTTCACTAAGTTCACTATCCTGGATGCAAGATCTTCCCACATTATTCGTCTTTGGTCATAAGTTGTGTGTCTTTTGCGTCAGGGACAATGGGAAAAAACTGGGGTTGTTTTGTGTGAGGTCGTGAATATCAAGCTCTTCAAGCAGCCAGTCTCATGCCAGCTGTTTGGGGGCGTCGCGAGGGAGGGACTGTGGGAGTTTGGGGGAGAGGAGGAGTCATTGTGAGTGAGTGACATAGTTTGGGTAAGAGAGATTGAGTGTCGGAGTGTGGATGAAAGAGTGGGTAGGTGGTTGTGGGAGTGTGGATGAAATAGGGGGTGTTGAATGGTTGTGGGAGGGGGGAAGAGAGATTGCATGTGGGTGAAAAAGTGGGTAGGTGTCTGTGGGAGTGTGGGTGAGAGGAAGTCACTGAGTGAAGGGAATGGTGGTGGCTGTGGGAGCCTAAGTAAGGAAGAATGTTACTGGGAGAGGGAGAGTGATTTAGTGATTTGATAAATGAGGTACGCTATAGACAGTTTTTCAAATTTGTGACAATATATAAACATGGGTGTAGAAAAGAAAAAAAAAGTAGCTGAATGAGATACTTAATGTAAGAGTGATGGAGAATTTTGAAGCGTAGAAGTAGTGCTACATAATTAGCATTTATAAGGTGGTGACAACAACAAAAAAGTGGAATACCAGTGAAAAAGATTAGTTAATGCGAGATGGGAGTGAAGTGAGAGGAACGTTGGTGTAAATGGGCGTCCAGAGTATTTTCTTCTTTATCAGGGAGTTCTAATGAGTGGTGCTCCTCAGACCAACTTTAACTTTTTTTCCGTAACCAGAGTTCCATAAACGTACTTCACATACATTAACGAGAGCGCCCTTATCTCGAAAATAAGACATGTAATTTGTTATCTCTAATTATACCCAACCTTTAATTACGCTGATAATTAATTTCGGCGTTGAGGTTGGCGGGCGGGTGACCAGGCAACCTGAGTCAAGGCCGAGTCACATGACCATATTTCTGTATATCTGGTTTGGAAGCTTCTAAATTATTGCTTTATACAATATCATCGAACTAAAACAATCACAAGTCAGTCAAGTTTCCCATACCGATGACAAAGAAAAATCCAAATGCTTTTAAGAAGGATACCAATCGAAAATCGCCAGAAAGAAAACTCTGGTGTGCCTTGCCCCAGAGCCTCCGGACGCGGTAGGGCAGCCAGAGCGTGTTACCAGTGTGGTTATTAGCTCTGAAGGACGAGTTAAACGAGCGATTTATTCCCCCACAGCATTTCCAAGCTATTTATTATTGGTTTTGGGCTATAATTGGTTGAATGTTATTAAACTTCAATTCAGAAGCTGCCTGACCGTGGAGCAAACATGCCGTAAGAGACGCTCCCGTGATTCAGCATTTAGTGGGTGAGTGTGCTGGGCTTCAGGCGATGTCACATGAGCGTATTATCCGGCATCTTTTCATGGCAATTCTGGTCTGGAAGCTTCTGCATTTAAATTGTATATTATTTCAGCTCACTATAACAATTACCACACATATAGTTTCCATAGCGGATGGTAAAGAACCTCAAAATACTGCCAGAATCTAAGATGCTAACCGAGATTCACAGAAAAAATCCTCATGTGACTAGGGTTTCTGGTGGCTGTGGTGGGTAGTGTTAAGGTTCTGGCAACACTGGCGCCACCTTGGTGGAGCAGCCGGGGCTCGCATCTGATAATTATCATCACTGATGCTTTCCTACTCATTCTCAATTCAGCGCAGACAATGAACATCATTAGTCCATGCGACCTCGTATCTCAACAGCTTTGCAATTCGCCATTAATGAGTTCATAGCTGCGTCCGAAACTGCTTGTTTATGGTGGGTAATTATAGGCAAGAGGGAGGCTAAACGTCAGCCCGATATTTACAAGCTTGTGTTTTCCATTATATTTAACGACTGCTCGGAATATGTCAAGCGATAAGCCATTTTCACTCGAACTTTGCAGTCAAATTAGGTTGGATTTATTCTCGTCTGAGGGCAAGGAACGGGTGCCTTAGCTGGCTGGGACTTGCGGGTGACACGGATAATTCGGAGGAGCTTCGACAATAACGGAGAAGGAGGCTGCCCTTGGCTCGGGATTGGAATGTTATTAAGTGCATTCCGGGATACTAACCATCGTTATTATCATCATTAAGTCCGAACCGGGGGAGATTTATGCCTGGCTGATTTGCAGGGGAATTTATGAGTTGTGAAGGATGAGGTCTTGGGGAGGTGAGGAGAATGATAGATAGGAAGGAGAGCTGAAAGTGGGATTGTTGGTGAAAGAGGGAGTGTCTGTGGGAGTGGCTGTGTGTGTGTGTGGATGAAAGATTAGCGATTTTGTGTCAATGAGGGAGTAAATGTGAGCATAGGTAAATATATAAGTGGTAGTGATGGCTGGAGAATGTACGTAGGTTAGAATACCCTAATTATTGATAGATATATAAAAAGGAGTATATTATAACAGTAGCTATGAGAGAACATGTGATGTGATTATAAAGGCCATATACAAGGCATGAATTAAGGATGGGGGAGTTGCGGTAGAATTTGTCAACCCGTGAAAGTCAGAGAAACAAAGATAATAAAACAATGGGAATGAAATTAAATTATTGAACATTTATGTATAGGCGTGATCCATAATAAACTCATATTATTGGCTACCTTCTCTCCCCCCCCCTCCCCCACCCTCCCTCAACCTCTATCACCTCATCTCGCCACACAATGGGCATAATTTATTTTCTCCTGGGTACTGCTTAGCGCCGGGAAGAGAGGAGAGGGGAGCCTTCAGTTAACAGAGATCGGACAACTGTAAGCATTAGCAGCCACATTACAAAACTGTCGACTATTTCCAGTTATTGGCTGTATTGCTAAACTACATACCCTATTCCTAAACTATCCTCCCTAGTCCTAAGCTATCGGTTCTATTTCAAAACCATCGGTCTTATTAATTATTAAACTATCGGCTCTATTCCTTAATTATAGGCCTTATTCCTAAACTATCGGTCGTATTCCTAAACTATCAGCCCAATTCCTTAACTATTGGCCCTGTTCCTAAGTCATCGGCCCTAATTCAAAGCTAGCAGCCCTATTCTTAAACTATCTGCCATATTTAAATAATATCATCCCTATTTAAATAATATCAGCCCTATTCCGAAAATATCGGCCCTATTCCTAAACAATCGGACAAATTGATAAACTATCAGACCAATTCATAAACTATCGCACCAATTCCTAAACTATCGGACAAATGTCTAAACTATCGGACACATTCCTAAACTATCGGAAAAATTCCTAAACTATCTTGACAATTTCCTAAACTATCGGACAATTTCCTAAACTATTAGACAAGTGGAAAGCCACTTAATCCAGTAAAAACCTTCACCTTGATAAACGAAATATGTAAATATCATGTAATATCAAGAAACTGGTTCATACATGATCTTTTTAGAACCAATGGATATATATTATTTGCATGCTAATGCAAAGCGGTTTAGTTTATAGTAGATTAAAAACAATCTTATATATATATATATATATACGGTATATATATATAGTTACTAACACCGATTGACGCTTATATTCCGAATGCCAATACATTTAACAAAAATCTTTGATAATCGAAACTGTGGACAAATAGGTCATATATGTTGATGCAGTGTTGTGTGTGTGGATTGTGTTTCTGTTTGGAAGATTATTCAGAATAGGACTGGAATTAAATGAAAATCTACCCACTTCGCTATTATTTTTTAGCATCTACATTTTTTAAAGAGGCAGTCTGAGAAGTGGACCGGTTTTGGCTTCAACGGAGTTTTAAGGGGGGGTCACCGGCTTTTTGTTTATCTTTCTCTCCCTTTCTCTCTTGCCCTGGCTTGTATCCATTCGGCCCCATTTAACCAACTGTTTTAAGACTTTTATCCCCATCCAGGTGTCGATTTCTTACTGGCAAGCGATAGCGAGCCAGCATTGTATGGAGAAATCCGGCCTCGCTGGAAGAGACATTTTTCTATCGAAAAATGTACAAATTTAGCTTGCTGTCAAAAAAAAATATATATATGCTGGCTCGCTACCGCTCGCCAGGAAAATATTGACACCTGGATGGGGGTAAACGTCTTAAAACAGTAGGCTGAATGGGGCCGAATGTATACAAGCCAAAGAGAGAGGGAGAGAAAGAGAAAAAAAGCGAGGTGGGCTCCCTTAAATGAGGTGATGAGTGCTGGGCACACCGAGTCTGAGTTAAGGGTGGAGATGAGTGCGTGAGGCAAAGATAATGAGTTCTTTTGTTGATGTGAAGGTAGTACTTATGTGGTTGGCAGATAATGAAGGTAGAATGGAAATGAGTAAAACCAATGACTGTGTCTACGAGATGCTACCTAAAATGTATGTATATTATGTATTAACAAAACGAGTGAAAGATAAATGCGAACAGATATATTTTGGTAAAGCTATATTTGTGCTTAATTATGAAATTGCTTTGTTACAGTCATAATTTATGGGTTTGTAAGTTAACGAGTTCAAGATGAATAGAATAAAAACAAAAGGCAGTGATTAAGATGATCAATATCTTAGACTGCTTCCATAGTGATTCTCAAGGTAAATTAATTAGTATCGCTGGAAATAAGTTATTTATCTATCTATTGCTGGACGCCTGGATCATACACCCCCAAGGGGACCTGTCTCCCGTGAGAAGGACAACCTGTGCCAGTTTAATCAAGGACCTACTGTACATGATTGACCACTCATTTAGGGTCCGTTCTACTCTGAGGCCCTCTATGTATTTTTAGCGCTATTTTTTCAATAGTGTAAGGGTGGCTAAGCCATCTAGCAACCTGCTTCATCCTTAGGTGTGCAGGAATGATTTGCATAAGGCTTGCTGACTAAGGCTGACGATGAAAAATCCAACTTTACCTGTAGAATAAGCTCTAAATAACAGAAACTATGATTTGGTTTGGCAGGAAAAAAATCAAATGATAATCTTTATTGGAGAAGAATTAAGCTGCAAGCATTTGTGAATCAAATGCAAATGATTCGCCTTTGGTGGAAATAAGCTAGTCAGTTTAAAAAGTAATAGCGTCACCCACATAATTGGCTGCCAATAAAATAGATGAAGAATTGAATCGGTATGAAAAACGAAAGAAAATACATAATCTCCATTAGATAAGTTTTAAGTTGTGGGCATAGTGAATCAAATACGTAATTACCAAGGTATTCTAAAAATAAATATCTTCACTTGTAGAACTGGCTTCGAATGAAAAAAATAATGAGTTGGCTGGAAAAGAAACAAAAGAAAAAAGAAACAAGGCCATGATTAGGTTTTAAATGACACGTTGCTGGCCGCTCCACTCGCCTGTTATCTATCTCCAATAGTGATAATTAAGAAGCAATCTCCCGGGTTATCTACAGAGGCAATTTCGCTCCTACCAAGCTTCGAACGATAACTGGATAATCCCCCCATCTGCTCCTGAGGCCCTGGGTTATCTGTGGTTTATGTTGTATTATCTGTCTGTAATGTTATGTGGTGTGGTACCACTCAAGATCAATTGCGCAGGATTATTTACCAAAATGTTATTCTATTTGTTCAAGGAATATAGTGTTTTACAGTTGTTTATCATTCAGTGATTGGAGGATTTGCATTACCTTACCCATAACGGCCGTGGGATACAATATTAGGTTGAGGGGGCTTTGCCCCCATTGACTTGTTGTCATCATCGGTAAATCTACAGTTATATTACCCCTATTTTTTGTTTCATTATTTTTCCTTTCGAAACTGAGTCTTTTTCAGTCTTACCATATTCAGGAAGCCCTACTGATGTTCAAATTGTGGGAGTCTGGGGAAAGCAGCCCAGCTTAAGTTAGGTTGTCATGTTAGATAAATGCTTCCATTGAAAATGAGAGTCGGCGAAGTAGACACTCGCCGAGTAACGTAAACAAACCAATCACAGGCCTCCTCTGATGACAATATTGTCCCTAACCTGAACTGGGGGCTTCCGCCCCCAGACCCCCGCTGTTCTAAATAATGATGTAGAAGACATAAAATCACTTAAAAAGTGCCGTACTGCGGGAGAGAAAAACACCTTCGAGATCGTGCATCATAAGAAAATGGGTTTACAGAAAACGGAGTTTCGGGGGGTAGAGTCGTCAAACTGCGGCCGACGAGTCTCACTTTAGTGAAGGTATTTAACCCCTTATTGGCGGCGCGTGACATATGTCGAGTGAAATAAATTTGGACTATGTGGCGGTGCAAGACATCTGTCGAGCACCATTTTCACCACGTAATGTTGCTGATAGAGAGAGCTGAGCGGTGGGACGAGCGTAGTAACCTTATGACCGGTCCCCACGACCACCGCGGGTGTACTGAACTGTATTCTAACTTCCTCCCCCTCTTCTCACTCGCTACACAGGGAATTATGTAAGGAAATTACCTTATTTCAGGGTTTTTGCACTCGTGTTGCACGATCGTTGCAAGAGAACCAGTGGTCGTACAAGGATGGTTCGGGTGTCATTGGAAAGCTCTGTTTACGCCCTTTCAGGGATAGATACTTGTTTTACGCTCTGGGTCTTATTTAGGCATGAAAATGAGCACGGAAAAAAAAAACCCCGCTGGGCGCTACGGTCAAATAGACCACCTAGCCCGCTAAATAAGGGTTAATACTTGAATGTATCAATTTCAAGTCAAATATACATTTCCGAGAATCATGGAACCATACTAAGTCTACTACTACTAATATTAACCTATTAGGACCAACAGAATAGCCACAAAACAGGGGTAGTGAAGGTGTAGATTTATCCAACAAATATTTAATGGTGAAATTTAGTTTAGTCCAGCCGATTACATTGGCCAATATTATTGTGAGTCTATACGTACCTATTGTTCCTAATAAATTGGTTCTAATAGTGCTGCGAAAGACACCTTTAATGATATCAAAATTACCAGGTAAGAAAACCAAAACACTTTTCCCTATCGATGGCGGCATCGCCGCCCCCTACGTTCAACATAGATGCTGATATTTGCTATCCGTAATAAACACATTATTGACCCTCCACAATCCCCACAACGCCTTTACAAGCATTTAACTCCTGGCACTCCAACAATATCTGCACAACCTCAACTATCAATCAAGCCGTCTTCTTCAACCACACCCTAACCTACAATCCATACATCATCATCTTCACAACAATTCAACTCCTATCCCTCCCAACACCTAAAACAATCTCAACCATCACTTAAGGCCTCCCTACCCCACATCTTACCTTGACAAGTAACGACTCTCCCCGACCCTCTCTCCGCCTCAGTATCGTCTGTATCCATGTTCTCTGTTGGTGTTTATGAGGCCATAATCACCAAGTAAAGACCACCTCCACCTCACCTTACACACACTCTCGGAGTCACTGACCAGGGCGACCCCAGGGCAACCCCAGAGCCACCTGTCGGCCGACCTACTAAATACGGGAAATAATAAGGTAAACGAGAGCTGAGGCGCTTGGTATAGGAGGAGGGGCGTTGACAATTCCATATAAAACTAAGTACAAGGAACTGAGTGAACATTTATGAATGAACACTTCATATCACTCAGTTTCCTATTACATTAATAGTTATTTATATACATTTCATTTACTAAGGCGAACGTTTTGACTGTGATAGCAATTAGCATATGACTGTTAAGCACACAGGTGTTTCACAAGTTTGTTTTCTTGGCAACTCTTGTTTAGAAGTAACTGATTTCAAGCTTCATTATCTAGTATCCTACTATAACAATCTAATAATCTTTCTCTAGTAATGATGCCTATGCCAGAAATAAAAATATCGGTTGAAAGCCACTGTAAAAACCCCACTGGTATGAATCGGCTTTAATGCTATTCAAAGCTAATCGGAAACAAGCAACTCGGCGTTTATAGTCTGGTTATCGGGTAGTTGTGAGACATGGGCGGCAGGATATTATTTGGGTGCAGTACTCGATTCAGCAAGATGGAGCAAAACTGCATTATCTGTAAATGCTTACCAATTATTTAACATAGAAAGTTTACAAATAAATGGCTTAACATTCATTGCACACAAACACACACTCGCTCATGAATAATTCTAAACCAAGAGCACTTATTTTAAGCAAGTAGCAATTCTACACCATAAATAAAGCTCAGGGGTCGATATGTTTCTAGATAATTGTAAGAACCAAGCAGTAACGAGGTGCAAAGTTTATGAGTGACTCGGCAGACGGTAGTCCAGGCAACTGATGGTGAAGCTGATTACAACCTTCAAATAAGTTATGTTGAAAAACGAAAACAAATAGTTCCCAATCTATATAGTTAGTTACATGCATGTGTTTATTAACCCTTTCAAGCTCCAATACGCGTTTCTGTTCTGTTTCTGGATATTATTAGACGATTTTATTCAGATTAGTAACGGTATATGGAAGTCAAAGGGTTGATCGAGATAGTATTTACCCTTTTCATACCCACAGATACTTCCTAAGCGGTATAAAATCGTCTAATGATAGCCAAAATAAACTGCTAAAACGCGTCAGAGCTTCAAAGGGTTAAGTTATATGTCGTCTAACCTTCACATAAATACTGATAAACAGTAAGCACATTTTCCACTTGGTTAAAATCCAAATTCATTCTATTAACACAATCAGGACGCTTTCCATTATATATTACCAAACAGGTATTAACTTTAAATAACAATTACAACACTGCATTACATCCCAGGCAAAACTCCGGGACCCCCGTGTGTGTGTGTGTGTGTGTGTGTGTGTGCGTGTGCGTGTGTGTGTGTGCGTGTGTGTGTGCGTGTGTGTGTGTGCGTGTGTGTGTGTGTGTGTGTGTGTGTGTGTGTGTGTGTGTGTGTGTGTGTGTGTGTGTGTGTGTGTGTGTGTGTGTGTGTGTGTGTGTGTGTGTGTTGTGTGTGTGTGTGTGTGTGTGTGTGTGTGTGTGTGTGTGTGTGTGTGTGTGTGTGTGTGTGTTGTGTGTGTGTGTGTGTGTGTGTGTGTGTGTGTGTGTGTGTGTGTGTGTGTGTGTGTGTGTGTGTGTGTGTGTGTGTGTGTGTGTGTGTGTATCCTGGACCCTAATACTATCACATTATATCATCTCCTTCCTTCTCTCCCCTTCACCCCACAGTTCCCATTACAACCCTTAAGGGAGCCCACCTCGCTCGTTTTCTCTTTCTCTCCCTCTCTCTTTGGCTTGTATCCATTCGGCCCCATTCAGGTGTCGATTTCTTCCTGGCGAGCGAAAGCGAGCTAGCAATGTATGGAGAAATCCGGCTTCGCCGGAGAAATTTTTCTATCGAAAAATGTAAAAATTTAGCTTGCTGTAAAAAAAAAAGCTGGCTCGCTTCCGCTCGCCAGGAAAATATTGACATATGGATGGGGATAAAGGTCTTAAAACAGTTGGCTGAATGGGGCCGAATGGATACAAGCCAAAGAGAGAAGGAGAGAAAGAGAAAACAAGCGAGGTGGGCTCCCTTAACACATTATTACTTTTTATTTCACACATTACTGATCGCCCTGGTATTAGCACCTCTTCGACCACAGGGGCGGATATATATATATATATATATATATATATATATATATATATATATATATCTCTCTCTCTCTCTCTATATATCTCTCTCTCTCTCTCTCTCTCTCATTATTTATCAACTCTTGATTACTCTCTCATATCGATTTTTGCTTTGTTACACTCTTGATCTATTCACACGTTCTCATTTTCAGGAGAGATATAGAGCGAGTAGAAAGAGCCTAAGGTTGGATTACAAAACTTTTCCATCGATTAGATGACTGAACTATGAATATCAGTTAAGAGCTCTCGATCTTTTTTCGTTGGAAGTTCTTTGACTACGAGATAAACTCATACAAATATATAATAGACAATGTGGGTTACAACAAAATACTGTCCTCTCTCCCTCCCTGCCCACCCCGAACCAACTTCCAGAAGCACATCCATACTCATATCTCTCGCCGATCCATCCACTCACTCACAGACAACACGCAGCTGCAAGCACGACCTCCCGAAATCCATCCTTCCGAATCCTCCCTTCCTCGCGAAGACAGAGTCCACCTGGCCAGGCTGAGATGCGGACACCATCCAGCTCTCCTGAGCTATCAGAAGAGAATGGATGACTCCGTCGTCGACACCTGCCCGGGATGTAACACAGCACCCCATACCATTAAACACATCATAGAAGACTGATTTCACACAACCACATACGCCAACAGCACAATCTACACTCAATGAGAGCTCTGTGGGAAAGCCCGATCGTGGCCATGGCCTTCCTCAGGGACTCGGGGCTGTTCGGTCAGGCAGCTTATGGAACAACAACAACAACAAAATACCGAGCCTCAATAAAAATACGCAACCATAGATGGTACTAAACATTGAAGAGATTAGCACTAGTATATATTGTATTGTTCTCATTTATTCAATCCAATTCAATTCAAATTCAAAATCGTTTATGGACATGAAAATAATTGCCAAACACATTAATTTATCCTTATAAACAAACATCAGTTTTGTACATGACAAAGGGGACTGTTACCGCTTAGTATAATACAGTATGTCCTCTTATCCGTTTGTACATGACAAAGGGGACTGTTACCGCTTAGTATAATACAGTATGTCCTCTTATCCGTTTGTACATGACAAAGGGGACTGTTACCGCTTAGTATAATACAGTATGTCCTCTTATCCGTTTGTACATGACAAAGGGGACTGTTACCGCTTAGTATAATACAGTATGTCCTCTTATCCGTTTTCCTATATAAATTGCTTGACAGTGTAATAGGTTAGTGTCGCTTAACATAATGAAAACAATGATAATAAAATAAGTAAATAAATAATATCCAGTATACTACAAGATAATTTAATCCCTATCATGTTTCTATAGAAAACTTAGATACCCAAAAAGTAATACTTAAGTTTACGTTTATAAGAATGTAATGAGAGGGTAATGTTCTACCTGGAACAATCTTAACTTTCTACTTTACATTATTTTATCCTGACAAATACAGTACGGTATATGTAGGCCAATATAGGGCTGTTAAATGGTAAAATGTGTTCATAAGATACGTGATCAATATGAATTATATGGTGTGCTGAAGTGATTCTAATGAATGATGATAACACTGCCAGTGTTTATCAAGTCTATTATTGAAAACATCCAGGAAGGATGCAGAGACAACTGTCTCTAGCAACGCGTTCCATAGGTTGATCATCCTCTCAACAAAGAACTGTTGTCTCGGTGTAGTCTTGGTGTGGGGTTTCTTGATCTTCAAGTTGTGTCCTCTTCGTGTAGTGTTCTCTTCCAGCTCGAAGAGTATCAAAGTCTTATCACGATGGTGTGTATCTATAGCACTCAATCATAATACCTTTGTCTATTATATAGATCAGGGATGGCATTTCAAACTTTCGTAGCCGTTTACCATAGTCTAAATTATTCATATTTGGCACCATATTTGTGGCCCTCCTCTGCACCCGCTCTACAAGTTTCTTATCCTTCTCATATCTAGGATATGCTATGGAATTTCCAACTTTTGAGTAATGGTATAATAAGAGATTTGTAGAATGAACTCAAGCTTTCTCCATCGAGGTATGAATATGATATTCTTAGGAGGCCAAGTAGTGGGAATTGTAGTGTTGAAACACTTCTTAAATAAAGTATGAGACATTGTAGTAGAATGAACGTATAATCATTTTTGCTTGACATTATATACGGTACTGTACAAATTATTTATATAATGTAGGGTAATTAGTGAGTATTCCCACAATAAATCAGACAATAGGGAAATTCATTGTATTAATTAAAATTAATGCATGTGTGGTTATAATGTCGAACACAAAATAAACAATGACCTTTATTTGTAGTACTTATAGTAATTACGTACATTGAGCATTAACAATGATTATTGTAAATATGCCAGTAATATTAATTGTCCCATATGTTTTGAAAGGTTTCGTTGATGTGATGTTAAATGAGAGCATATATTGAATGACATGATGTTGTGCGGCTGTGACTGCATTAACCACTAGAACAGTAGGTTAATTGAGCAAACAGATATATATATATATATATATATATATATATATATATATATACCGGTATATATATATATACAGAGAGAGAGAGAGAGAGAGAGAGAGAGAGAGAGAGAGAGAGAGAGAGAGAGAGAGAGAGAGAGAGAGAGAGCGAGAGCGAGAGAGAGAGAGAGAGCGCGTAACCAAGCCTGCACACTCCATTATATACAATAAGTATACATAGTTACTTAGCTATAATTATATGTGTAAAGGCTAGGGAGATTGCACACAAATATTATGTGACGAGGATATACTGTAATCTGGGCCTAGTAGAGGGTGCAGCCGCACCTATAAATAAGCTAAGCCTTGAGCAATTGTGAAGATTTTTGTTTTAACCAGCTTAGTACCAGTTCCGTCCTTTTATTTTTTTGTGCTGGGTAGTAATATACAATTGTGTTCAGTTTAAGAAGGTCCTCCAGCAATTGTGTTCAGTTTAAGAAGGTCCTCCAGCAATTGTGTTCAGGTTAAGAAGGTCCTCCAGCAATTGTGTTCAGGTTAAGAAGGTCCTCCAGCAATTGTGTTCAGGTTAAGAAGGTCCTCCAGCAATTGTGTTCAGGTTAAGAAGGTCCTCCAGCAATTGTGTTCAGGTTAAGAAGGTCCTCTAGATATATAATATATATATATATATATATATATATATATATATATATATATATATATATATATATATATATAAAACACGTTGCCAGTACAGAATTAGTTAACCTGTTAGCACAGTTCCCATGGTCCCAGCTCTGACCCTTCCTCAGGAGGAACGGTAAGAAGGGTTATGATGGTAGTGGCTGGTGATAGTCATCACTATCACCACCTCATCCTCGACCAGTTAGCCTCCACATTGGTCAGTAGCTGAACAGACTTGCTCAAGGAGCGACCTTAACCATCAAGAACAACGGCTATTCATTAGATCACCTCACACTCGTCTCAGGCAGCCTGCCTTTTGTCTCCTTCATACACATAAAAAAAAAATATATATATATATGTACAGTATATACTGTACATTCTTTCATTTCTTCTTAATACGAACATTCGCTTTCCGACTGTACGAGGTGAACTACAAAAGTACAATACGTTAAACAAATAATAATAATAATAACATATTGGCACACCTCCACACTTCCAGTAATAATAATAATAATTGTATTATCTATGGAAACAACTGTTTAATCAGAGGAATAATGCATTTGTATTATTTTGTGTATATAACAGCAAAGTTTGATTTATATATTTGACCCATAATTTAACATAATAAAGACAGTAGCTTTGCCATCTACCTTCCTACCAGCATTAGGAAGCTGTACGATATACTGCACAAATACTGACATTCGTTCTTACGCTAATTATTATTCCCGGAGTGACAATGGTGGTGTTGAAAGGGGATGTAATAATGGCATTGGTCGTGGGTAAGCAGGGGAGGGAGAGACAGAGAGAGTTACATGGAGCTACATGGAATTGTTAGTATCTCAAAGACCTTGCAGTCCATCACGGGGAGATTCCCTTAAGTGGAAACAGAATTCTAGGGTTCATCTCAAGGAGTGTGAGTAACAGAACTGCCGATGTTATCTTGAAACTTTACTTGTCATTAGTGAGACCTCATATGGATTATGCCGTCCAATTTTGTTGTCCTTATTACAGAATGGACATAGATTCGCTGGAGAGAGTACAGCGAAGAATGAAAAAAATGATTCATAATATTAGAAATCTACCATATGAAGAAAGGTTGAAAAAATTAGGCTTACATTCGTTAGAAAGACGCAGAGTTAGAGGGGATATGATAGAAGTGTTTAAGTGGGTTAGTGGGATAAATAAAGGAGACATGAAAAATGTACTGAAGCTCAGTGATAGCGAAAGAACTCGAACAAATGGTTTCAAATTAGATACATTTCGTTTCAGAAAAGATATAGGAAAATATTGGTTTGGTAACAGAGTTGTAGATGGGTGGAATAGGCTACCAAGTGATATAGTGGGGTCAAGAACGATAGGGAGATTTAAGATAAAATTAGATAGGCATATGGACGAGATGGGTTGGGTCTGAGGGGGATATACCAGGTGTGGGCCAATCGGCGCTCAGCAGACCCCCGTAATCTTGTGTTAATCTCTGACCGTTTTGGTGGGGTCAGTACTCAAGGTATTAGCGAGTTGGGCCTATAATTGGGCCTAGAAATTGGGGTTGGGTGTGACAGGGATCTGCCTTGTATGGGCCGATCGGCTTTTTGCAGACTCCCATTTTCTTATATTGGGAATTGCACTACACTCATTATAGTGTGCAAAATGCTACCTACTCTCTTCTTGGTTTGCTCTTCCGAGATCCAAGTTAGACTACTATGGTCAAACGAACGTATGTAATGTATATTTATTAAGTCATCTATTCATTAAAATAAAATTAAACATATTTTTGTCTCGAGTTCCATGTGATCAAATGTACAGTACAGTTGAAAGCAACATTAATGTTCCACCTATATGATTCTTTGAACCTTTAAAGCGAGGTCCTGAAGCATTTGAAACATAATGAAACCTTGCATTGTCTCGTTTGTCAATAATACTGATTGAAATGGGTGCGTAGCTATTAGTATCCTCGACTGTGCACTCTAGTACACAAATCATGGCTCACTATGAACCTTTGAACAGCACAAAGACAAATATGCAAATGGTTGGTAAAAAAAACTAATGAAAAGATTTAATCAACACCCCGATTGCTTCGACATACAGTACACATCTCGTGGACTGTAGCTTTTGAAGTTATCGCGACGGAATCGAAACTTCTTCACTCTTTCTGTATCTAGTATATGCATTTAGTCAGTTCATTTAAGCAATTAAGGGGAGGTTTTTAGTTTGGTCCCTAGATATCCTTCAAGCTTAAGATTACACCCCTTGAGCCCCTTTCAAGATAAATTTGTAAATTTTTCGGTAGAAAAATTTCCCGGCTGAAAGCCAGTTCCTCTTAAATTACAGGCTCGCTATCGCTCGCCAGGATAAAATAGACACCTAAATGGCACGAAAGGTCTTAAAATTGACAGAAATGGGTTGAAAGTTCTTAAAATCGTCAAAATAATGGGGCAAACGTCTTAAAATGAAAAAAACAAACAATGGGGCTAAACATGAGGGAGAAAGGAGTTAAGAAAAAAATCCCTCAAGTGGAAATCTCCTCCCCTTAAGCAGTTCACGGTTTCAGAAAAAGGCCAGAACGTATGTATCTCAGTGTATGTATCTCAGTGTATATATCTCAGTGTATGTATCTCAGTGTATGTATCTCAGTGTATGTATCTCAGTGTATTTATGAACAACTATTTGATGGAACATTGCTGATACACCGACGAATTATTTTGGAAAGCTGAAGGTCATCTTAGAGGGTTTTACCTGTTATGCTAGCTGTCTCGCCTTCATCATAAAGTATTCCTGATAACGACTGTACATTCGTTTTACAGACCCTTATT
This sequence comes from Paralithodes platypus, assembly GCA_032716605.1. Taxonomy (NCBI): domain Eukaryota; kingdom Metazoa; phylum Arthropoda; class Malacostraca; order Decapoda; family Lithodidae; genus Paralithodes; species Paralithodes platypus. The sequence goes on from CM064540.1 coordinate 5,034,416, forward strand.
TCGATTTCTTTAGACCCCTCGAACCTCCCGACCCGGTTTAAGTGTTGTGCTTGTTCGTAGTGGGTACGAGATGCCCTCGCGATGGTCTCTTCTTATAATTTGTCGCGCTCGATATCCCCGACTTGTTCGCAAAACTCAATATGCGCTAAGTCGCCGTCCAAGTCGTGAATGTGTGAGGAAGCCATATGACATCTGTAGCATGATCCAATACATACATGCTTGGAAACTGACCGTGTGAACGAGCCTTTAGTGTGAACATTGACTTTTGAATGTACATACACCTACGCTTATGATGTTGACCGAATTTAACGTCATTTGTGTCAATATTATCACTACATGCCTATTTGGCACTGGTGAATTCAATGACAAATATGAATACCAGTAGTGCGATGCCATTTGAGCCTGTAAACGATGCTCTACTAATTAGTGTTCAGCGAAAAAAAATAAATAAAAATAAAATAAAAAAAATAAAAAAAATTACTTTATATACTTTATTTTCTCACTGATATAATTGATTAAGCATAATCATCGCTGTTTGATATTGTTTTGCATAGTGACGGTTTGCAATAATTTAAGCAAGCTAATAATCTCGCTTAATCAACAGTCGTGGTCACATATTCCCGTACATTTTGAACCCTCGTGCTGATAAAAAGAGCCTTCGAAATGCAAATAGCCTCCGAATTGCTAATACTAGATACAGAATAACACGCATCAACTTTGTCATCAATAGGCCTAGAGAGTATACGTAATTACCTATCTGATGGATCGATACATGAAGAGATAAATATGTTGCAAGCATCTATTATTCAGTATATTATCACTTACAATATCTAAACATTCATCACCCCCGGATAATCTCATGACCAATACGGCATAGGCTATATATTAATATCTTTATGATTCCTATCAACATCATCTTTCATAACACCAAATGGGCGGGTGCCCAACCCCGAAAGGGGTTGAAATAGGGGAGCTATCCCCTCGCCAAAGGCGGCTTTCTAGGGCCTTTCCTAGCTTATGCTGAGAGGATTGGGTTCTAGTCATGTGGTGATGGGCTGGTCTATCAGAGTGAGAACTGAGCGATCTCTGCCATACCCATAGCTTACTCTGACTGTTCCTTTTACTTATATATTCTCTAGATCTCAAGTGACGGCGCCTCTTCCGTGGATTGACCTCCCAATCTATCGAGATTGGAAGCGAAAGCGTCACATTTTTCCTTTGCCCCTCAACTTTCTCTTCATAATTGCTGAGGGGCACAGGGCCCTGGGTGGGGCTTTGGTTTCCCGGGCATTTCCGCACCCTCATCAGCTCCCCGCCATGGAGTGGCTTCGGTCACCCAGGCTTTATTGTGGTAAGCAGGGAGGGTTCTGTGGGGGCGCTCGGTTGTGGCCTTGGCTTTGCTCTGGGCTTCGGGGCTGTTCGGCCAGGCAGCTTGGGGAACAACAACACCAATATCACATTATTCTAACATTTATAAAAGTAAAATCGATCTTATCAATACCCGTCATATACAGTATATCGTCATAATTATTCTATCTATCTATCTATTGCCTGACGCCGTGATCCCCGAAGGGGTGGCCACGAACGAACCGCCCCCATGCACCTCTGTCCCCAGTCAGTCGACGCCCCTCCCCCCAACCAGCACCGCCTTCGTTCATGTAGTTCCTCACTCCATCCTTCCACCTCATATTCGGTCTACCTCTCCCCCTCTGTCCCTCCACCTCGCTCTCGTACACCCTCATAATTATTACCCTTGTAATAATAACATGTTTAGTATTTCAATAATAATCACCTGTAATCACCGTTGCTAGCACCATAATTACTATCATTATGTGTTCCACCTCACAAATCATCCTTGTTACCGTCCTCACCATCAGTCTACTGTTTATTTTACTTCTCCTATTGCAACCCTCTTATACTATAGGGTCTATCTCAGTATTCACCTCCAACTTCCCCTTACTTATACTACTACTACTACTACTATTGCTGTTGACACTCCACACTATATTGCTATTTCTACTAGTACTGTACTGTACCTAATCACAATCATGATATAATTATCATTATAAGCCATCTGTTCATCAAATACGCCACTTTCCACAATAGTTTCTTCCATAATCATGTGCATATATGACTATCATCATCACATTCATCCAGTCATCACTAATTATCAACACCTCACTCATCACCAGACACATGTTCACCACCACCACATTATACCACTGTTCCCACCATCATTACCAGAATCAGCATCATCACTAACATCACTATCCACCTGTTCACCATCATCACAGTATATCATTGTTCCTCTTCATGACCATCACCACCACCATTACCCCACTCATCACCACCATCACATTACACCATTGTTCCCCCTTCATGACCATCACCACCATCATTACCCCACTCATCACCACCAAACACACCACCATCACATTACACCATTGTTCCCCCTTCATGGTCATCACCACCGGACAAAACTGAATGTAATATAGTGACCATTGTATATTCCACAAATACAATAATACAGTTACAATGGCTATTAACACCACATCAACAACAACATAAACAACACCCTAACCACCACCACCACCACCACCACCACCATCACCACCACCACCACCACCACTACCACCATCACCACCACCACCATCACCACCACCACCACCACCATCACCACCACCACCACCACCACCACCATAACTATCCAGGCCATTACAACCCCCTTCCTCCTTCACTCCCCACCAGCAGCACCATCTTCTTGTCACTATTATGAATACCGCGTCATTAAGGATCGAGCTATTAGAAACGTTAAGGGGGGTCACCGACTTTTTTGTTTTATCTTTCTCTCCTTTTCTCTCTTTCTCTAGCTTGTATCCATTCGGCCCCATTCAGCCAACTGTTTTAAGACGGTTATCCCCATCCAGGGGTCGATTTCTTCCTGGCGAGCGATAGCGAGCCAGCATTGTATGGAGAAATCCGGCCTCGCCGGAGAAATTTTTCTATCGAAAATTGTAAAAGATTTAGCTTACTGTCAAAACAAAAATATATATATGCTGGCTCGCTACCGCTCGCCAGGAAAATATTGACACCTGGATGGGGGTAAACGTCTTAAAACAGTAGGCTGAATGGGGCCGAATGGATACAAGCCAAAGAGCGAGGGAGATAAAGATAAAACAAGCGAGGTGGGCTCCCTTAATGAGCGCAGGGAGGTGATTGTCGGCGCCGCCACCTCCCTCGCCCGACGATATCTCTAAATACCGCTACATAATGGCCTCTCCTCCAGAACTGACCGTAAAAATCAGTTTATCTTATTATGAGTGGGGATCGAGGGGCTGGCTGGGTCGGCTTATTGTGAGAGGAACACTACAAGGCCTTTGGAAGACAGAGAGCGGACACCTGCTCAACGTGGAACCATTTTGGCGACACAGACAAAGCATACGAAACTATTATTAGGGCATTTATGATATCTTAAAAAGGATTCCTAATATTCATATCCCCGCTATTCAATACTAAAGCTCCATTGGTTGGCATACTAATGATCTGTGCATATATCGGTACAGTAGGGTGCCATACAGTAATAGCTACGCACCAATTTGAATCTGTATCAAACCCAAAGAATCCAATACAATGCTTTATTATATCTAAAAATGATGCAGAACTTGGCGTGAAAGGTTTACATATGCAAGTGGGTTTAAAATTAGTATGGCTTACGACTGTACACTTGGTCAAAAAAGTATCTGCACCCCTACCTTGATCATCTGGTGTGTACAGCTCGGTAGGGTTGGTATATCTTCCTGCAGCTATATCCATCTATATATACTACCTACCTACCTATACTACCTAAGACCTATACTACTAGGTTATATACACACCAGATGATCGGGGTGCAGATACTTTTTTGACCAACTGTACGGTCGCGCTAATAAGTCATGTCCCAGCTGTCATTACGTCTGGATTGCTCTGTGCGGCATTAATGTCTGTCAGATGTTGAATAGGGTGGGTACGTGTAGGGACATGTGTGTATATTTCACTCGATATAAAGAAATGGAGCTTAGATATTGCTGATACCAATTATTGATCAAAACATACATGGTGCCGAGACATCACTTATTAGCGCGACTGTACATAATGGAAAAGAACCAAACATGTGTGGAGTTGTCCGGGTTCTATCTGGTGAAGGGTCTCGCGGGATGAGAGGCGTCCCCCCACTGAAGATCTATGTATCTCATTATGAGTCTGGCCCGGCAGCTCTGGGGAGAGAGACGTCACACCTTCCCTCTAACTAATGTAAAGTAACTCATTTGAATAAATACTTTTACGGCCCAAGGTTAAGGGGGAAGGGTTTATTTGTTGATCGATTATTTCATATATATATTATATTTTTAGTTTCCGACCTAGACCTCCATCAAACTAAAAAACATCCATTAGAGCCCCCTTCTAGATTAATATGTAAATTTTTCGGTAGAAAAATGTCCCGGCCGAAGGCCGATTCTTCCAAAATTACAGGCTCACTGTCGTTCGCCAGGAAAAAAAATCGACACCTAAATAGCACGAAAGATCTTAATATTGACAAAGAAATGAGGCGAAAGGTCTTAATATCGACAAACTAATGGGGCAAACATCTTAAAACCTGGAAACTAATGGGGCTAAATATGATGGAGAAGGGGATCTAGAAAAACGACCCATCTCCCCTTAATGAATATCCTCATGAGTCTGGTTCTGAGGACGGGAGGCGGCTGACTTGTGCGTCATTATACCACCGCTCTCATCAACACTTGGCTCACAACATTTGATCGACAACATTATGAGGATATCTTTCTTTAGTATCTGTAAATAGAGTTGTTGTTGTTGTTGTTCCCCAAGCTGCCTGGCCGAACAGCCCCAAGGCCCCGAGCAAGGCCAAGGCCATAACCGAGCGCCCCCATAGAACCCTCCCTGCCGACCACAATAAAGCCATTCCATGGCGGGGAGCTGAGGAGGGTGCGGAAACGCCCGGGAAACCAAAGCCCCACCCAGGGCCCTGTGCCCCTCAGCAATTATGAAGAGAAAGCGGAGGGGCAAAGGAAAAATGTGACGCTTTGGCTTCCAATCTTGATAGATTGGGAGGTCAATCCACGGAAGAGACGCCGTCACTTGAGATCTAGAAAATATATAAGTAAAAGGAACAGTCAGAGTAAGCTATGGGTATGGCAGAGATCGCTCAGTTCTCACTCTGATAGACCAGCCCATCACCACGTAAATAGAGTGATGGTAGATTACTATTAGATAACTACATTCTTATGAAATGACTTTCAGAAGCCGGCAGACTCGAATTGCATGACACAATTGCCGGAAACTGGTCTGGTGCGACTTCCCATTTCTGGAGGCAAACAACCCGCCTTATTCTCGGCCCGGACCATGGTGGACGAGATTGGGTAACACCAAACATTCACGTATTACAAGTGAATGCGAAGGTTAACTGGAAAGCAAAGCATAATATAGCATGCATCTTATCTGTATTAGTAATATCCATTGTAACTAACGTATACAGGTATATACTGTATACCTGTAGTGTGTACATAATAAAAAAAAAAAAAAAAAATGAAAAGAAAAATATAATCATATTGTATTACAATCCTCAATTATGACAACTTCGTACACTTTTATATCAAACTGATTTGACCGAATATTGAACCTCATCATGAATAACCAGGTATTCCAGAATAAACACATTTTTTATTACCCCGGCCAAAGGGGTAAAAACGAATCACGTATGGGGTAAAAAAAAAAACATAGCAAAAAAAAAATGGAAGTAAATGAAAACAGAGATATAACTACTGCTCCTCTGCAGAGAATGGGTGACCTATTGTGGCACACATCATTCAATTGTGTGATAATTGTATTCTGTTCAATCTCAGTGCGGATTATTTTGTATTACCCCAACTGCATGTTAATAGTCGGGGTAAAAAAAAATCATATATACATCTATGCTGAAGTTGTTTTTTATTACCCCCATTGCATGTCAATAGACGGGGTAAACAAAAACATACCTGTGTGTTGGATACTGGAGTTGACAGGAGAATCACTGCAGGGGAGTGAAGAAACCAACTATAGTATAACAGCTTAAAGCAGAGAAAAAAAGCGCTGCATGCAAACCATTCCAGGTATTGAACATTAACAAAAAATAATAAAAAAGTTGAACGGACAAAAAAAAAAAAAAAATCTGTCGCGTAGCGATATATACGTCCCACACATTTTTATAGAAAAAACCGTTTGCATAAAATGTTGCTTATATTGTGGGCAATCTGTAAAAAAAAAAAAAAAAAAAAAAAAAAAAAAAATTAACATATGATGACCTATGTTTGTTTTTACCCCAACTACCCCTATGTTTTTTTTACCCCGATTGATTTATATGTGTTATTCTAGGTGTAGCTGCCATTAAACTTGCTCTAAAAACTAGCACTACATCTCAGCAGCCGGAGCGACGAGGTCTGGTAAGGATTTTATGACCTATACAGGAATAATTTCCGATTGTGTAACAAACTGGAGACGGACACAGTGACCAGGGAAATAAATTCAACTGTTGTTATCTTGGGCTGGATGTTTATTCGTTAGGGTAATTTCCTCTCCCGTGTCAAAGTCACAACCTAATTTCTTGAACATAGCCATTTATTTATTCATATATAATTAATCAAGGCGAACAATATTATTATAACCCGTCCTTTAAAGTTGTAAGCGCGGACCAACAATTACTCACATGCATCGCTATGAGCTTAATTCTGATTATTTTAATTAACTTTGGGGCAGAGATATAAAATAGATGGGTACATAATCATTGATCATTGAATATAGATAGCACTTGGAAACTGCATCGAATCTAACATAATTTTTGTTTTATTTTAATGTTAGAGCTTCATTATTTCGCAAGTTCATTATTGAGGTCGAAGTGTGGAGAAACGTTTAATAACATCAACTCTTACTTTCTATAGATTACAGGTTATCTATAGACGAACAGAGGCTGGAGAAAGTGTAAGATATGAAGCCTCTGGTGGTGTAATGGTTAATTAAGCTAGTGTCTAAAAATCTGTGTGTGATAACCCGGGTTCGAATCCTGGTGGATCACATATATGCTTTCATTAATTTCATTGGAGGTGTTTGGTGTTGTGGTGGAATGAATACACAATAGATTATACAAACGGTGCTGCTTTTTGTCTCTGTTGATGGTTTGTATTATTGGAACAGGTTTGGTGAGCCCGGTGTTGACTCTTCATGTTCAAACGCATATTTATTGTATGCAAACTACGGGACAGCCGACTGGCAATCACCGCAGCCGGTATTCAAATTGGCAAGACTAATTGGAGACGCAGTAAAGAGAGAGAGAGAGAGAGAGAGAGAGAGAGAGAGAGAGAGAGAGAGAGAGAGAGAGAGAGAGAGAGAGAGAGAGAGAGAGAGAGAGAGAGAGAGAGAGAGAGAGAGAGAGAGAGAGAGAGAGAGAGAGAGAGAGAGAGAGAGAGAGAGAGAGAGAGAGAGAGAGAATGTGGAGGTGGTGTTGAAGTGACGTACGAGATTTGAACCGCGCATGTTCGTAAATAGCCAATCTCAAATATTAAGGTTCAGTGGTTCACTATTATATTTTCAAAATGACCAAGGTTCAAACACATGCTACGTTTTACACAGGCTTATGGAATATTGATAAGGATGCTGATTTATGCAATATTATTAATGCTGTCAAGAAGGCAAATCAAGCAGAGGTTATCAGAAACAGACTAGAGAGCAAGTCAGTCACATCGCCAAATCTGCACTTAAACTCTTACACTAATGTATTATATATATGTTTCAAGTTTGAAAGCAGTCGCATCTAGAAAACTGAGCAACTTTGCAATAACATACCCAATGTATTATCCTATTCCATCATAATGATTGTGTCAATATATAGCTAATCCTGCTTTGATTGCCAATTAATCTGGCTTAAGTTGTTGTTGTTGTTGTTGTTCCCTAAGCTGCCTGGCCGAACAGCCCCGAGTCCCTGAGAAAGGCCATGGCCACGATCGGGCTTTCCCACAGAGCTCTCATTGAGTGTAGATTGTGTTGTTGGCGTAAGTGGTTGTGTGAAATGCAGTCTTCTATGATGTGTTTAATGGTATGGGGTGCTGTGTTACATCCCGGGCAGGCGTCGACAACGGAGTCATCCAGTCTCTTCTGATAGCTCAGGAGAGCTGGATGGTGTCCGCATCTCAGCCTGGCCAGGTGGACTCTGTCCTCGCGAGGAAGGGAGGATTCGGAAGGATGGATTTCGGGAGGTCGTGCATGCAGCTGTGTGTTGTCTGTGAGTGAGTGGATGGATCGGTGAGAGATATGAGTATGGATGTGCTTCTGGAAGTTGGTTCGGGGTGGGCAGGGAGGGAGAGTCTGAGAGAGGACAATAATTGTGTGTGATACCGTGTGCTGGGTGTTGTTTTGATATTTCTTGGTGTCTGTGGGTGTGTTGCCATGTAGTTTAGTGGGTGGTCTTGGTTCGTGGAGGCTGCTGCCAGGAATTGAGTGCCTCTCATGTCAGATGGTCTTTGACTTTGAGGATTTTGGTTTCTTGATGTAGGTGATCTGTGGGTGCAGTAGCTGTGCAGCCTGTAATGATCTTCAGGGCTTTGTTTTGAATAGTCTGTAAGGTCTTATGATGTGTTTCAGCTAGGTTAGAAGCCCAGGCTGGGCTTGCGTATTCCATCACTGATCTTATGTATTGTTTATATACTGTGGTGGTAGTTTCTTTGTTGTGTCTGGCTTAAGTTTGGTGGAATTACTACCAGGCTATCAGCAATATTTCGGCATACATGTCGGAAGATGTTTAGTATTGATATTGATGGTATGATATATGATTTATTTGGCAGACTTCACAATACCACTATTTTGAAGATGCCACAAACAAGGGCAACACGAGCACTTTTAAAATGCACTTGATAAAATTGCTTGATTTGTATTGTTTCCTCCCAAATTTTTGAGTAATTGTTTGCCCTCCCCCCTACCCAAAAAATCAATAGATACGACAAAAATAAACATTAACAAAATATATAAAAAATACCCAGACCCCTCAAGCTAAAATAACGCCTCCAGAAACCTCTTCCAAGATAAACTTGTACATTTTTTCAGTAGCAAAGAGTCCGGTCAAGGGCCGATTGCTCCTAAAGTGCAGGCTAGCTATCGCTCCCCCGGGAAAAATCTACACCTGAATGGGACTAAAGGTTGTATAATCGCAGGACTAATGGGACGAGGCAGCTACACACAAAAAGTAAGATAAACTTTAAAGGTGTGAGGGTCTTTAATTTTCCATTACCGTAAATTAATATAAACACCATGTGAGGAGGAGGAGCACTTTATTGACAACGTTTCGCATACAGCTTCATCAGGCCAATAATTTGCCTGATGAAGCTATATGCGAAACGTTGTCAATGAAGTGCTTCTCTCACATGGCATATATATTCATTCTGTATATTTTTCAAGTATATTTTCATTAGTACCGTAAATACCACATTGTATTTCCGGTTCAACTTACGACCTCACGATAATAAGACAATAAGGCTGATTAAGGGGAGATGGGCCGGGTTTTTCTGGACCCCCTTCTCCCACGCACCACACACACGGAGATAGATAAATGCAGTGCGAGGTAAGCATGCAAGCACAATTATACCAAAGCAACGAACAACACAAAACAAAATCAAACCAAAAAACAAAGACTAATTCTACTACAATTACCAGACCATATTTCTATGACAGAAGTGAAATATAATAGTAAATATGCACGAGACCAGCTGCTGATTGATAGGTCATTAAGTGTGGTTGTGGCTGTGCTTGTGTCCAATTTTAATGTGCTATGCCCGTATTTTGTTTCGTGATTTCAATACTTTTAAATTATAAAATGTCCATCTTCCTTTGTACTGTTTGAATGTGCATAAATTTTTTACGTTACCGCAAATTAAGAGAGAGAGAGAGAGAGAGAGAGAGAGAGAGAGAGAGAGAGAGACTAGCATTCTAGAATATATGGCACTAATCATATATATAACACAAACACTCTTCAATGCTGTTAATCCGCTAACCATTACGAAGATAACTATACAACAGGAGGCAAGAAAACCAGGAACTACCAACTGTGATTCATTTCTGGAATGCATGGAGGGTTTTGTAAGAAAAACCACCGTTGGTGCTGAATAACGTAATTTGTTATTGATCCAAAAACATCAGTCCAATTAACCATATGTAGAATATTTGCTTTACAAAATAAATATATTGAAAATATCGATTTGTTATCGGGGCGTTGAAAACTGTTGAGGCTAAGCACTGGCAAAATACATATCCCAAAGTCAAACATATATATATATACGAATAAAAAGCCAATTCAAGAACCAGTGATATAGCTTGTTCGCATAAAGGTTAGATATGAAACATGAAAGCATAAAACATAAACACAAGAGAGTTTGAATATTTCAGAAAACTACCAGACAGGTTCACTTCTTGTAATCAATTCCCTCATGGATAATTATTTTCAACATCATGCTTAACACCAATTACACGCCAATGAAATCAATAAAAGCATGTGATTCGTCCCAGGATTCGAACCCAGGATATCAAATGCAGAATTTATTCGCTCTAACCATTACACCATCAAGACAGTAGCGCCTGTATAACCGGATATGTAACTAATAAAATAAACATGTGTAGCGGAAGAATACAATATATCAAATGTCATAAACAATAATAAGAACATATGAAGTAGGGCCCTAATTTAATGATATACTAATATACTACAGAATGTTGATGAAATGGGACATAACTCATCCCATTTAATACCATAGAGCAAGGATGAAAAGTCCCAATGCCTGTCATACATATTCAAATGTCAGTCATATTATTGTTTGTAATGTGTTTCCCGGCAATTGCACGGGTGATATTTTCATTCCAGGGTTCATATAAATATAATGCGGTTTTGTGGCCTTTTAGCTAATATTATGCATGTATTATGAATAACAGTACAGCACTTCACAAACACGCTATTTTTATACTACTTCCGTAATTTCATAATAAAATAAGTTTGGTTGGTTTGGGTTGATGTAAACCGGAGGAGGACGTATTATGCACGGATCAAACAAAAAATGAGCTTTTACAATAAACTGATGGAACAGATACTGTGATGACCATTATCAAATAATTATACCGTATATTGTAAAGGTAAAGTTAAGGGGAGGTTTTTAGTTTGGTCTCTAGCTATCCATCAAGCTTAAGATTACACCCCCTTGAGCCCCTTTCAAGATAAATTTGTACATTTTTCGGTAGAAAAATGTCCCGGCTGAAAGCCGGTTCCTCTTAAATTACAGGCTCGCTATCGCTCGCCAGGATAAAATCGACGCTTAAATGGCACGAAAGGTCTTAAAATTGACAGAAATGGGTCGAAAGTTCTTAAAATCGTCAAAATAATGGGGCGACCGTCTTAAAATCTCAAAAGCAATGAGGCTAAACGTGAGGGAGAAAGGAGTCAAGAAAAAAATCCCTCGAGTGGAAATCTTCCCTTAACACAAATACTGGGTGCAAGCTCCAAAATTCAATAAATATTATTATATATATTATTATATTTTAACTTTATGGAGAGGATATTATATTATATAGTATTATGTTTTAACTTTATGGAGAGGATATTATATTCTTACTCGAAGGCTAATGTATTTATAGATATTTATTACTATCATAAACATGGGTGAATTATGCAAAATCTCTTAAGGAATTTCTATGGTAATGTTGATGGGTAATATCCTTTTGGAGGTTACACATGACAAACGACCTCGGTAAATCACGGTTGTTGAGGCTCTCCTCATTATGGCATATCATCACCGGGATAATAATAGCAGTTAAACTTATGATAATTACATGGCTGTACCGGGGCTGTCCAATATTTCCTGGTTCACGGTGAGGAAAACACTGTAACATACTTTAAGGTTGGTGGTGTAATGGTTAAGGTGTCTAAAAATCTGTGTGTGATAACCCAGGTTCGAATCCCGGTGGATCACGGATATGCTTTCATTAATTTCATTGGAGGTGTTTGGTGTTGTGGTGAAATTAATAAAATATAGAGAATCTCACACTGAACATTAGATATGGAGCTTTGAAGAACAAAACAAAGTAGTCTACATACAAAGTTACTTATTCGGAAACACGTCCGATAGTTAGAAACGTAATAACCACATTCTTACCCAATATAGAAACTATTAACCCTCTCCGACATATGACGCGATTTTGAGCCTATTAGGGATACTTTAAAACCTTTGTTACCATCAGGGTTACTTAGAAACTTTTAGTTTAGTTACTTCAACCTCTGCAGTTGTCTTTGAGTTAGCTGTGTTGAGCCTATTAGGGATACTTTAAAGCCTTTGTTACCATCAGGGGTATTTAGAAACCTTTAGTTTAGTTACTTCAACCTCTGCAGTTGTCTTTGAGTTAGCTGTGTTGAGCCTATTGGGGATACTTTAAAGCCTTTGTTACCATCAGGGGTATTTAGAAACCTTTAGTTTAGTTACTTCAACCTCTGCAGTTGTCTTTGAGTTAGCTGTGTTGAGCCTATTGGGGATACTTTAAAGCCTTTGTTACCATCAGGGGTATTTAGAAACCTTTAGTTTAGTTACTTCAACCTCTGCAGTTGTCTTTGAGTTAGCTGTGGGCAGAAAACTAATTTTGGAGAAGTAATTATAAGAGTGAGAGAACTCTATTTCTTATTGCTAATCTGGCAACCTCTGCGTCATATGAGTCTGAAGGGGTTAAGAACTCTACCAAATAAGGTAGACTGTTATGTAGTACATCTAACATATCAGAATCTAATGTGTACGGTTCGATGACTCTGAGATATTCACAAACATAGAATGAAAGCCTTGGGTCACATTGTTTAAGGGGAGATTTCCACTTGATATTTTTTTTCCTGGACTCCTTTCTCCCTCATGTTTAGCCCATTGTTTTTCTAATTCTAAGACGTTCGCCTCATTATTTTGACGAGTTTAAGAACTTTCAACCCATTTCTGTCAATGTTAAGACCTTTCGTGCCATTTAGGTGTGGATTTTATCCTGGCGAGCGATAGCGAGCCTGTAATTTAAGAGGAACCGGCTTTCAGCCGGGAAATTTTTCTACCGAAAAATGTACAAATTGATCTTGAAAGGGGCTCAAGGGAGTGTAATCTTAAGCTTGAAGGATATCTAGGGACCAAACTAAAAACCTCCCCTTAAGTATATACAGTATATATATATATATATATATATATACAGAGAGAGAGAGAGAGAGAGAGAGAGAGAGAGAGAGAGAGAGAGAGAGAGAGAGAGAGAGAGAGAGAGAGAGAGAGAGAGAGAGAGAGAAGAGAGAGAGTGAGAGAGAGAGAGAGAGAGAGAGAGAGAGAGAGAGAGAGAGAGAGAGAGAGAGAGAGAGAGAGAGAGAGAGAGAGAGAGAGAGAGAGAGAGGAGAGAGAGATAGAGAGAGAGAGAGAGAGAGAGAGAGAGAGAGAGAGAGAGAGAGAGAGAGAGAGAGAGAGAGAGATGATAGCTAGATAGATAGTGTGGCTACTATCTATGTTGTCATGTGTACGAACTGGTCCATCTCACTGTGATAAAGAACACATGGCAACATAAATAGTAGCCACACTATCCAAACCCAGTGTATATAAATTACTCCATCACACACTATTTACACCAACATTGTCTCCATCAAGATAAAAATAAACAAAGATCAGAGCGGTACTGTGTGTTTGTATGGAGTCAGTCCAATGAACATCAGTAATACCGTGTCTATAACCTGGCCCACTTCAGTCTGGTACAATTGTGTGGACCTGAATGATGAGATAAGCGGTTGACAGTAGGCGACCCGCGAGATGTGTCACCACCTCACTTGTTAAGGGGGGTCACCGGCTTTTTGCTTTTATTTTTATCTCATTTTCTCTCTTTCCCTGGCTTGTATCCATTCGGCCCCATTCAGCCAACTGTTTTAAGAAGTTTATCCCCATCCAGGTGTCGATTTCTTCCTAGCGAGCGATAGCGAGCCAGCATTGTATGGAGAAATCCGGCTTCGCCGGAGAAATTTTTCTATCGAAAAATGTACAAATTTATCTTGCTGTCGAAACAAAAATATATATATGCTGGCTCGCTACCGCTCGCCAGGAAAATATTGACACCTGGATGGGGGTAAACGTCTTAAAACAGTAGGCTGAATGGGGCCGAATGGATACAAGCCAAAGAGAGAAGGAGAGCAAGAGAAAACAAGCGAGGTGGGCTCCCTTAAGGCCTTCTCGCCTCAACAATCATCACTCTACTTCACTGTGTTGGGTCAATCATAATAATACCCACTTTTTGCACAAATAGATTTATGTATGCCGCTAATAATATAATTTATACATGGCACTATAAACCATATAGTGAATATAAATATAAAGCTATACACATCAAAATACTTCTTACACATCAATAACAAAATATTTTGCATGTGCATAAAGTTATTATGATAGGGTGTATACTGTCGATTTATCCATGGATCATTATTAAATATAATACAGATAAATATATGTTTTGGTTTCTCAAATTTGTCTGGGATAATTATGTCCTACGCAGCGGAATATAAACCCGTTCATATTACCATTGGAGATATAAGTAACACCCCGTTATTAACATTAATCATCAATAACAAACCCCAATGTACTTGAATAAACTAATGAAAGCATATGGTCCTCCTGGGATTCGAACTCGGGACACCAAACCCCAATGTACTTGAATAAACTAATGAAAGCATATGGTCCTCCTGGGATTCGAACTCGGGACACCAAACCCCAATGTACTTGAATAAACTAATGAAAGCATATGGTCCTCCTGGGATTCGAACTCGGGACACCAAACCCCAATGTACTTGAATAAACTAATGAAAGCATATGGTCCTCCTGGGATTCGAACTCGGGACACCAAACCCCAATGTACTTGAATAAACTAATGAAAGCATATGGTAACCCCAATGTACTTGAATAAACTATGAAAGCATATGGTCCTCCTGGGATTCGAACTCGGGACACCAAACCCCAATGTACTTGAATAAACTAATGAAAGCATATGGTCCTCCCGGGATTCGATCCCAGGACATCACACCCAGAACATAAGCACCTAAACCATTACACCACCAACACTGTTAACAAGATGAAAGCGAGGCATGAAGCCCACGGCCATAATATATAAATGTATCCTAGGAAGAAATCTCTCTCTCTCTCTCTCTCTCTCTCTCTCTCTCTCTCTCTCTCTCTCTTTTTTTTTTTTTTTGGTTAAGTTATTCATTACGATTACGCCTCTTTGTTTCAATTATAATGAGGCGATTAATTGGCGATGTTCACTATAAGGTTAATAATAAATGGCTTAATCTAACATGGCTTAAATCTACCAGGAAAGGTTTAAGGGGATTTTTTATTTTTTTGCTCCCTAGACCTCCAGCAAGTTTATTATTTCACCCTCACGGCAAATTTGTACGAAAAATGTCCCAGCCAAAGGCCGATTTCTCATAAATTACAGGCTTGCTATCGCTCGCCGGGATAAAATCGACACCTAAATGGCACGAAAGGTCTTAACATTGACAGAAATGGGGCGAAAGTTCTTAAAATCGCCAAATTAACGGGGCGAACGTCTTAAAATCTCAAAAGCAATGTGGCTAAACACGAGGGAGAAAGGGGTCTACAAACAACTCCCTCAAGTGGAAATCTCCCCTCAAGCCTACGGCGGGCACAGTGGGAGGCCCCGACCCAGTTTTTGTCACCGGCCACCGGGGCGAGGTGCCGGCCCGGGCATTTATCAAAACATCACAGTGAGTAATCAGCCTTCATAGGGCCTTATTGCCAATTTGTAAGCCCAGCCTTAATGAGTAGCGTGGCCTGACTTCCGATTAGTTGTTCCCCCGTGCCGTTCTTGCATGTGAATGGTGTGTAAACATTCTGGCTGTTATGGGGGGTCACCGTTTTTTTTTTTTTTATCTTTCTCTCCTTTTCTCTTTTTTCCTGGGTTGTATCCATTCGGCCCCATTCAGTCAACTGTTTTATGACGTTTATCCAATCCAGGTGTCAATTTCTTCCTGGCGAGCGATAGCGAGCCAGCATTGTATGGAGAAATCCGGCTTCGCCGAAGACATTTTTCTATCGAAAAATTTACAAATTTAGCTTGCTGTCAAAACAAAAAAATATATACGGTGGCTCGCTGACCGCTCGCCAGGAAAATATTGACACCTGGATGGGGTAAACGTATTAAAACAGTAGGCTGAATGGGGCCGAATGGATAAAAGCCAAAGAAAAAGGGAGAAAGAGAGAAAGAAAACAAAAACGCGAGGATCCCTTAAGTCTTAAGGATGGGTTACAAATAAAATGTTTCATGATCTCGTGAGGCCCTCAGCAGGTGTGTACAGCTCCACACGTTAAGAAGCATCTGAAGCAGCAGGTAATCACACACGATAAAACTAAGACGAACACGTGAAGCGAATTAATGCATATATCACTAATATATTCATAGCATTAAGATCACCCCAAACCCTATTAGGATTCGTTTTTTTTTTTCTTCGTATTTATAAATCGGCGGGCGCTGGGAAGATCTAATGGTCATTATCCATTCAGGACCCGGAGGTGACTTGACTCTCAATGATGGTGGAGGGATGGTGGTGGTGATAGTAGTGGGGGTGCTGTTGTTACTCCCGCTGTTCTACACGTCATTAGAACACCACCCTGTGTTCTGATAACCGAGTTATAATAGCGCTTTTCCGGCATCCTTACTCTGCAAGCCTGGTGGGGAAGCCTCTGAATGCATGCTTTGTTTATCAGTATTCAGGTAACTACAACAATTTAAACATTCAAATTGTCGATATCAATGAGAGCCCAAAAATCCTGCCCGAAAAAAAATCGTCGATCGAAAGTTGCCAGAATAATGGTTGTGTGTGTGTGTGTTTATGTGTGTGTGTGTGTATGTGTGTGTGTGTGTTTATGTGTGTGTGTGTGTGTGTGTGTGTGTGTGTTTGACCAGTACCCCTCACTGTTACCATCTTCACCAGGGACTCTTGCTACTCCGCACGCTGGCTGGGTAGTTTGGTGTTTGTATTGGCACCACTGAACCCAGGAAATAGTAGGTAGTTTATTACAACTGTTAACTGGCCAAATTCCTCGCGCAAATTGTGCAGTGTTCTATAGCAGAATGTTATGTAACTTTTGGTAAGTAAGTTTTAGATGCCAGATCAAGTAGTGATAGTGATACTGATATATTAGTGATAGTGATATATTAGTGATAGTGATATATTAGTGATAGTGATACTGATATATTAGTGATAGTGATATATTAGTGAGTGATACTGATATATTAGTTCATTGCCAAAAGTTAACACATATTAAGGAATAAATATACATTACCCAGACACATATATTATCAGTTAGCTAGGTTATATCTAGAAGTAGCTGTATAAATATAATAACAATACGTTTAGAAATGGCCTAAGTAGGCTCCAGTTGCTTTTTATAATCAGTAAATTTGCTATGCTACTTTTCAAAATTAGATGCTTGTTATAAAATAAGCAATGGGCCAGGTAATTTAATAAAAAGTGCCCCAGGGCTCAATAATGTGGATTGAAGATTAATTTAGTATATGAAACGACGTGGAACATGATGAATCAAGGACAAATAACAAGATAGAGATAATAGTTACAGAATATGATAATAAAGCTCAAAGAACCACAAAATAAACAAAGAAAACGAACCCAGGACTAACTGAGGAGGCACGTCACCGAAAAATTCCCCCATCCCCCTGCCATACATCTTGAACGATAACACGGCAATTTGGATGTCAGGTCTAAAATATTATGCAGCGTTTCAAAAAGTATAATCAGAATGCTACAGTGTGTGTTCAATATCAATAGCAGATAAACAACCGCCCAGCTATGTAATTAGGGGAAATGGTTGGCCGCGGATGTGTTCGATTCCCTGCACGAGGGTATGGGGAGGTGGCTTGGGTCCTGTGGGGATGGTTGGGTGGTTAACGACTTGTTATTTCAGGGATTTTCAGTTTATGTTGTTTCTCATTTCGCTTCCCATTCTTTTGATATCTATCATCTTCTTCCATTCTCTCTCTCTCTCTCTCTCTCTCCTCTCTTTCTCTCACTCTATCTATCTCTCTCCTGTTCGATCTGCCTAACATCTTGCGCTTCCATATTTAGCCATAATTACTGGGCAAGTTATGATAATCACTACTGAAGGGAGGTGAAGAAACGGCCGCGATAATCTATGAATATACCTTATTCGACTGAAAGAACACACACACACACACACACACACACACACACACACACACACACACACACACACACACACACACACACACACACACACACACACACACACACACATAGCCGACAATAATGCTTTCGTAGTTGTTATAACTTGGTTTATACATTATTATTAAAACTATTTTTATTAGTATGATAAGTATTTTTATCATCATCATCAGTATTATTATTATTATTATTATTATTATTGGAAATTAATACAGACATTGCAACCCCAAACACCACACCGCCCACGAGGCCTGCCGCCGTTATAGGATCCCCGGAAGTAAGAGCGATACAACTACCCTCCATACAATCATCTCGACACCTCCCTTGAAACCTTCATTCGGTGCAGTAACTTAGCCTGCAACTTCCCGGGCAACATACCTGGTGCATACGACCAGTGTCTCTGCCACCCCAGGCCCAGTCCCAGCTGGAAGAAGCCCCGGATTCCCTAAGAAGAGTTAGCATTAACTTGGTGCCCTAGAAGCAAATTACCCACTTTTTCCTCTCCTCTGCAACCAGCGTAACCCACTCTCCCTGCCACTATCACCACAATCGCCTAACTCCAACTTACGAGGCAGACGCAGAATACCTGGAAGTTCGAGATATACAGTAGGTGTTGCCACTATCCCCAATTGCTGTGAGGAGTTGCAAGCCCTCAAGAAACTGATTACGCCATTCTCAGAAGAGTGCTTTATGCAACTAGAGGAGGAGTAGAAAACCAACCTAATCGCTACACTGAAGGAGCGGAAAGAGGACGATGAGGAATACAACCAGTGGCATAGAAGTTAAGGAGCTCCGTTGGTGCAACACATGGTGCAATAGTTGACATGAAGAAAGTATAACCTTCGTTGCGAGAGGCCATAGACCGAGGCCAACAGACATCTCCTTGAGAGCAACGAGATCCCTGCTGTGGAACTGTGAGAAGCAGGCATCGGCCTAAGGTGTGGCCAGCTCACGCGTGTGCAATACAAGTTCTACAAGAAACCACCCAGAAAGAGCAACAAGATCCCCTGGATCGTGCAAGAAGCCGTTTAGCAGAAGTACAGCAGACTCCAGCACATGTGAGTAATAAAGCCTAGAATTGCGTGCCACCCACATAACCCCCTTTATTATATCAATTATACAGTATATCGTGAAGCTCTCCCCTGGCGACCGTAATATCATAGTTGTATCTCATCCCTGTATAATTAGTCTATCTTCCTAATATCTGCAAGAACTGTTATATCAACTTAAGATGACCTAGACAATGAGAATCCCATCTCAACTATTATTTACGATTTAGTACAACGCTCAATTAGAAAGAAGGCTACCTTACGTCTCAGTGCATAATAATAATAATAATAATAATAATAATAATAATAACAATAATAATAATAATAATAATAATAATGATAATACTTACCATTATTATTATTTTATTACAATTATTAACATTATTATATATTTATTTGTTTGATTTATAATCATTAGGAATATTATTTTTTGTTTTGGCACAATTCAGTACCGGTATGGATCATTAATCATTATACATTTTGAACATACCGAAACTCGTGATAGTGTTTTAGGATGCTGGAGCCGTGACAACCGGTGAAATGAACCCAAAATAAAGAATGGGAGAATAAGCACGGTCAATTGGACAATTCAAAGTGGATTATGTCGGCGGGAATATCGGCATGTTGACTGAACGGTAAAGATGGGTTTAAGGGGGGGTCACCTGTTTTGTTCTCTCCGTTTCTCTCTTTCTCTAGTTTGTATCCATTCGGCCCCATTCAGCCTACTGTTTTAAGACGTTTATCCCCATCCATATTTCTTCCTGGCGAGCGATACCGAGCCAGCATTGTATGGAGAAATCCGGCTTCACCGGAGACATTTTTCTATCGAAAAATGTACATATTTAGCTTACTGTCAAAACAAATATATATATATATATATATGCTGGCTCGCTACCGCTTGCCAGGAAAATATTGACACCTGGATGGGGGTAAACGTTTTAAAACAGTAGGCTGAATGGGGTTGAATGGATACAAGCCAAAGAGAGAGGGAGAGAAAGAGAAACAAAAGTGAGGTGGGCTCCCCTAATGAGAAGGTGGGGGATTAGTGGGAGGGAGGGGGTGTTTGTGTGGGGGAGGTGATAGGGATGTAGAATAGATGATTGGGAAGTGAAGGAGACGATAGAGAGGTGCTGAGGAGGTGGGGGAGGGGGAGGGGCGGCTTACGAGGAGAAACAGTGGTTGTGATATGATATAGGGATGTGTGGTGTGGTGGATCTTATGTGGGGGAGTAATATGGATGTGAATAAGATGACTGAAATGTGGAGGATGTGATTGCGATGTGGAAGAGGTGATAGGAATGTGGAGATAATTTTCGATTTCTTAGGGATGTGGAAGGTACAACTAAGATGTGAAGGAGCTGATAGAGATGTGGAAGAAATGACAGAGAGGTGCTTATGAGGTGAGGGCTTACAAGGTGAAGGGGCTCTGTGGAAGGTGATAGGGGTGTGAAAGATATGATAGCGAGATGCTACGGAGGGGGCTGTTTGAAAAGGACTATGTGGAGGAACTGATAGGGATATGAGGTGGGGAAGGGTTATATTTAAGGAAACTATGTGAAGGAAGAGATAAGAGATGTGGAGGGTACAACTCGGATATGGAGTGTAAGGCCGGAATTTGGCAGGGTGACTATGATGTGGAAGGGGATGATGGAATTTAGAGATGGATGAAAGGTTACTGGTATATGGGTTTGGTGTGGTGAGAAAGGAGATGACTAGATGTGGAACTATAAGGAGAAGGATGGTGGAAGTCAAACCAACTTTTAGAAGAATGGGGGCTTGTTGAATGGGATGGAAGTTTATAGGCGTGATTAGAAAGAAATAATACGATGTTGTTGTTGTTGTTGTTGTTCCCCAAGCTGCCTGGCCGAACAGCCCCAAGGCCCCGAACAAGGCCAAGGCCATAACCGAGCGCCCCCACAGAACCCTCCCTGCCGACCACAATAAAGGCCGGGTGACTGAAGCCACTCCATGGCGGGGAGCTGAGGAGGGTGCGGACACGCCCGGGAAACCAAAGCCCCACCCAGGGCCCTGTGCCCCTAAGCAATTATGAAGAGAAAGTTGAAGGGCAAAGGAAAAATGTGACTCTTTGGCTTCCAATCTTGGTAGATTGGGAGGTCAATCCACGGAGGAGACGCCGTCACTTGAGATCTAGAAAATATGTAAGTACAAGGAACAGTCAGAGTAAGCTATGGGTATGGCAGAGATCGCTCAGTTCTCACTCTGATAGACCAGCCCATCACCACATGACTAGAACCCAATCCTCTCAGCATCAGCTAGGAAAGGCCCTAGAAAGCCGCCTTTGGCGGGGGGATAGCTCCCCTATTTCAACCCCTTTCGGGGTTGGGCACCCGCCCATAGTACGATGTAAAAGAGAGTGGTTATTTATGGGATTGCATTTTATAGGCAAGATTGGAAAGGAATGGTAGGATGCAAAGGAGAGGGAGCAAGGCAAAGGATGGCAGTTTATGGACGTGATAGGAAAGGGCTTATAGGATGTGGAGGAGTGAATGGAATGGGATGGTTGCATGTAGGGGGGATGGTGGAATGTGAAGATGACTGGAGAAAATGGATATAAATTGAAGTGGGTGGTGTGATGTGGAGGGGATGTGGAGAAATGAAGGGAGTTGCGGGGTGTATGTAAGGAGATGGTGGATTGTGGGTGGCGTTGAAAGAATATACTTTTGAGTTTTGCTAAATTAAAGGTTATACTAATAATATGATTGTTTGGGCTGATCTAGATGAGTTTAACTTTATGAGTAGAAGGGCAAAGACGTGGGAGACTAAGAGGAGAGGAGGAGAATGGTATAATGTGAAGAGAAGTGAAGCCAATGGGAGAAGAAGAGGAGAATGGTATAATGTGAAGAGAAGTGAAGCCAATGGGAGAAGAAGAGGAGAATGGTATAATGTGAAGAGAAGTGAAGCCAATGGGAGAAGAGGAGAATGATATAATGTGAAGAGAAGTGAAGCCAATGGGAGAAGAAGAGGAGAATGATATAATGTGAAGAGAAGTGAAGCCAATGGGAGAAGAAGAGGAGAATGATATAATGTGAAGAGAAGTGAAGCCAATGGAGAAGAAGAGGAATGATATAATGTGAAGAGAAGTGAAGCCAATGGGAGAAGAAGAGGAGAATGATATAATGTGAAGAGAAGTGAAGCCAATGGGAGAAGAAGAGGAGAATGATATAATGTGA
Source organism: Paralithodes platypus (assembly GCA_032716605.1). Classification (NCBI taxonomy): domain Eukaryota; kingdom Metazoa; phylum Arthropoda; class Malacostraca; order Decapoda; family Lithodidae; genus Paralithodes; species Paralithodes platypus. The sequence goes on from CM064540.1 coordinate 5,056,983, forward strand.
AGAGAAGTGAAGCCAATGGGAGAAGAAGAGGAGAATGATATAATGTGAAGAGAAGTGAAGCCAATGGGAGAAGAAGAGGAGAATGGTATAATGTGAAGAGAAGTGAAGCCAATGGGAGAAGAAGAGGAGAATGGTATAATGTGAAGAGAAGTGAAGCCAATGGGATAAGATAATGAAGTTAATTGGGAGGGGTGTAGGTAAATGAGACCAGCATGAAATGGAATACAAGGGTAAGTCTGGAGATGTGTTGTATAGGGGAGAGAATGTGGTTAAAGAGGGTCACCGGCTTTTTAAAAATCTTTCTCTCCTTTTCTCACTTTCCCTGGCTTGTATCCATTCGGCCCCATTCAGTCATCTGTTTTAAGACGTTTATCCCCACCCAGGTATCGTTATCTTCCTGGTGAGCGATAGCGAGCCAGCATTGTATGGAGAAATCCGGCTTCGTCGGAGACATTTTTCTATCGAAAAATTTACAAATTTAGCTTGCTGTCAAAACAAAAACATACATATGCTGGCTCGCTACCGCTCGCCAGGATAATATTGACACCTGGATGGGGGTAAACGTCTTAAAACAGTAGGCTGAATGGGGCCAAATGGATACAAGCCAAAGAGAGAGAGAGAGAAAGAGAAAACAAAGCGAGGTTGGTTCCCTTAAAGTGAGATGTAGATATTAAAATGAACTCCATTGTCATTACACCTACACACGTGACGTATGCATTCAGAGTGTTCCGCAAGTTATGTTAGATGGTATATCTCGGAAATATGCGTCAGCTACTAAATGTTTTTACCCCCAGTCGGGACTCGAACCACCGACACGCCATGTTAGAGTTGATTAAAGCATGGACTCTGGTCCTGACAATCGGTGGTTCGAATCCCGACTGAGAGTAAAATCATATACAGTATATATACTACCTGTACTGAACAAGATCCTTAGATATGCCCTGAACATACGGCGTATAATCACATAATGGTATTACCTGGGGCAAGATTAACCCTTTCACGCATTTATGACGCGGAGGTTGCCATATTAGCAATAAGAAATAGAGTTCTCTCACTCTTATAATTACCTCTCCAAAATTAGTTTTCTGCCCACAGCTAACTCAAAGACAACTGCAGAGGTTGAATTAACTAAACTAAATGTTTCTAAATGCCCCTGATGGTAACAAAGGCTTTAAAGTATCCCTAATAGGCTCCAAATCGCGTCATACGTCGGAGAGGGTTAAATGGAACACAAATCATATTAACTAGTATACTAATTAAGACAACGCAAGCGAGTAAATTAATACAGATTATTATAAAGGATTACACAGAGAAAAATCCACAAGGCCAAACACAATTAGGCGAAAGAGGCTTAACCATAACCTAGAAAATGATCAACATTATATAGATCAGTGCCGGAGTTACAGCTGTGACCGAGGCTTAGGGTGGGGGGGGGGGGGGGGGGGGGCTAGGGTACACCACACGGCAACACTCTTCATTTCATCTATATCCTCTTTCGTACTTGTTGGCGATTATATCAATTAAAATATACTAATCCATCCTCCATCAAATGTAATATTGTTATATACTTTACCTGTTCGCGGTAATCGCCTTGCTTATAATCGTTCCTTCCGAAGGTCAACTGAATTATTTAATAGATTGCCTACTACAATATTATTATGATATTGTTTATATATGTATATACAGGGTGTTCAGAAAACATGTGTACAAAATGAAATGGGTGATAGGGAACACAGAATTAAACATTTTGCACTCCATGGAGGGATGTCCATAAATGCTTCCTTGCGGTGCTACAGGGTAGACAGTTTCAACGTAATTTCCCTAAATTTGTACCCTAACTTCTCTGTGAGTAATCCGTTTACATACAAACATGGTAATTTAATGTACACAACAGTATGAACACTACTTTATTAATGTCAGTACACTGCAAAAACAAAAGAACATTAAATTGAAGAGAAGATTAACAATCATTAATCATCAGTCAGAACTGTTTACTGAACGAAGATGTCTTATGTCATACTGTTGTGTACATTAAATTACCATGTTTGTATGTAAACGGATTACTCACAGAGAAGTTAGGGTACAAATTTAGGGAAATTACGTTGAAACTGTCTACCCTGTAGCACCGCAAGGAAGCATTTATGGACATCCCTCCATGGAGTACAAAATGTTTAATTCTGTGTTCCTTATCACCCATTTCATTTTGTACACATGTTTTCTGAACACCCTGTATGTGTGTAGACTCAGATAGTCACCCAGTTAATATTATTTCACATACTTATATCTACAAAGCTTTCTAAATGGCGTAAGTTTTCGTGAGCAAATTTCTTATTAATGACATATACGATTCATTAACATTAACAAATCAAGTATAATTGGATAATACTCTACCGTCCCATTATATTACTTCTTATTTAATATCTGATATTTTTTAGAACGAAAATATAATTCATACAAGACACTTCATCAACCCTTCATCTTCTCTCAATATTCTTGGTGTCTCTTTTTCTTCTGCTCTCATTTGGAAGGACCATATTACCAGTCTTGCTAAGGCAGCCTCCCAGAAGCTGGGTGTGCTCAACCGCCTTAGGGGGTTCTTTTCCCCTGCGCAGCTTCTTGCTCTGTACAGGGGCATAGTGCGCCCTTGTATTGAGTATTGTTCACATGTGTGGGGAGGTTCCTCTCACACCGCTCTCCTAGACAAAGTTGAAAGGAAGGCCTTTCGTATCATTAACTCCCGTCCACTCACCAACTCTCTGCAATCTCTCTCTCTCCGCCGCAATGTTGCATCTCTCTCGCTATTCTATCGCTACTATAATAATCGGTGTTCCTCAGAGCTATCCCAGTGCATACCACCTCCTTTACGTAGGGCACGTGGTACCCGTCTTGCAACTCAATCCCACCCCTACTCTGTGCAACTCTCCAACCCAAGAGTGAAACGTTACTCTCAAACTTTCTTCTACTCAACAGCTGAGCTCTGGAACTCTCTCCCAGAATCAGTCTTTCCCTCTTCCTATGACTTAAATTGCTTCAAACTCCGTGTGTCCAGGCATTTTGGCTCGAACGTCCCTTGATTTTGGCCCTGTCACTCTTTCAACTATGGGGGAGGCACTCGCTATAGGCAGTTATGCCTTTTGCCTCCCTCAATCACATAGAAAAAAAAAAAAAAACTTACTTATACATACATATATAAAAATAGTAAACACATATGGAGTCCAAACATAAGTATATTACTGTACTTATAATTGCAGTGTGTAAACAATATACTATGGAACAACGAAGACATTTTGACTTACTCAACACACGTCAATCAATATGTATCTTTATAATATGCCGAACTCTAGGCTCTGATGAAAGAAGATGCTCTGTTTATGAAATGCATATCAAATATATTTATGTAACACAACACAATGGAGGACATTGGAATTCAAAATCATTATCAGTGTTCACCCTTTGTTTTAACTTATTTGGGATTATATATACCAAGTTATATTTTTCACTGAAGACACATTGACCAAAAAAGTGATGTCGCTGTTTAGTTACAGTATGTTTCGTTTTAGGTATGTCACCCAAATATTCAATATCTTACTGGAGTGAGATGTTTAGTTATGTTTCGTTTTAGGTATGTCACCCAAATATTCAATATCTTACTGGAGTGAGATGTTTAGTTATGTTTCGTTTTAGGTATGTCACCCAAATATTCAATATCTTACTGGAGTGAGATGTTTAGTTATGTTTCGTTTTAGGTATGTCACCCAAATATTCAATATCTTACTGGAATGAGATGTTTAGTTATGTTTCGTTTTAGGTATGTCACCCAAATATTCAATATCTTACTGGAGTGAGATGTTTAGTTATGTTTCGTTTTAGGTATGTCACCCAAATATTCAATATCTTACTGGAGTGAGATGTTTAGTTATGTTTCGTTTTAGGTATGTCACCCAAATATTCAATATCTTACTGGAGTGAGATGTTTAGTTATGTTTCGTTTTAGGTATGTCACCCAAATATTCAATATCTTACTGGAGTGAGATGTTTAGTTATGTTTCGTTTTAGGTATGTCACCCAAATATTCAATATCTTCCTGGAATGAGATACTATTTGGATTCGAGCGTGGGGCAAGACGAAATGGGTGGACAGCCTACTCTTATTCGATGCCGCTATTCTGGCTGTAAATATGAACCCGGCTTACGCGGACTTTTGTGAAGTCTCACCTGGAGTAAAAGTGATGGATAGTGTTCTTCCTAGAAACCTGTGCCATTACTTCTTGGGTCAGTTGTACTCATTTTCTAAATATGAAATGTACCGATTATTTAGCCAACACAAGCCGACGTCCTATTATTTGTTATTATTTCATTACATCTATTACCAGACAACATTATTATGTTCATATAAACTCACAGAAGTTGACACAAAGAATATACCGTAAATACCGTATGGCGAGAAATACTTTGTATGATGATAATAATTTAATGGTTATCAATATTACAAAGTACCTCATGGAGTCAACTTGTTCAGTCCAATTATAATTGCATCGATAACTTTCGGTAAATTGATTACATTTTGATTTGCCCATACGAATTCGACTTGTTATACGTGATAATCTTAGGCTATTAATATGAATCCAATATAGAACAATGTGGTTTAGCGAGCTTGGTTAACAATAAACACACATTAATTTGTAACTAAAATATCGGTGATCAATTCAAACCCAAATATTAATCTAATAGAGGAGACTAATAAGTGTTGGGCTGGTGACAAAGGTTCTATATAAGGCTTCACAGACAAATGACTAACTTGTCACACATTCACAAGTCCTTCCCCTAAGCCAAACATGGTGACTCAATACATCTCTTATTTGTATTACGTTGCATATGAACTTATTCTTAGGCATTGAATAAACCCTTTGAGGATAAGACGCATTTCTGACAGTTTAATCTGGCTATCATTAGGCGATTACAGTCTGTTTTGGAAGGCCCTCCAGCAGTCAAAAGGGTAAAAACTATCTCAGTCATCTCTCTCTCTCTCTCTCTCTCTCTCTCTCTCTCTCTCTCTCTCTCTCTCTCTCTCTCTCTCTCTCTCTGTACCTTATTTCTATGTATACAAACACGCACATTTCTGAATTCAAAGTGACCATTAGAAGCGATTAGACAAAGTATATTAGATTTAGTACAACCTTCACTTCCGCCAGAAAAGAAAAAAACAAATATATATATATATATATATATATATATATATATATATATATATATATATAAATACACATTAAATCAGCATGCACCATGACGCTCTCAGTCCTCACAAACTCCTATCCAGTGTAATATTGTAAACAGTCAAATAGGTGTATACGGCTACGCAAGTCACAAGACAGGAATTCGGAGACGGTGAAGGAAGTTGGCCGCGAGTGGCGTTCGGACAGCATACATCAGACTGAAATATTTGCATGATCACGGCGTATATTAATTGCTGTCATTTTGATTAATGTTGCACTAGATTATTGCAATCATAAATTACCAAGGCAACATTCAATTGGTGTGGGGAGGAGGCGGTGTGTGCGGTAAGAAGGAGGGGGAGAGTACCTAGAAGGGAACACTATAAACAATGAATGGCAGAATATAATGTATATCAAATCAAAGGGTATATTGATAATGATTTACCTCTTTATCCTTATATTAAATGGGTTTATTGCTACCAATATACCTTTATGAGTGTATACTTCTATGGACAATTAATTACTCTTCTCTTGCCTTCTTAAAGCCTATACTTTTCTGCAGTGAAGGAGGAGGAGACGAAAGAGGAGGAAGAGGAGCTGGTGGAGGGCAGAAGAGGAGGACAGAAAAGAAAATAACAAGGAAGAAAGAGGAGATGGAGGTGGAGGACCGAGCAGGAAGAGAGGATAAGGAGACACAGGAGAAGTAGGGGGAGACTGAAGAAAAAATGAGCAAGGAGACAAAAAGGAGGAGGACCAGAGGGAGAAACAAAACGAAACTAAATGAAAATGGAGATTGTAAAGTACGAGGGAATAAGACGAAGATAATTACGAAGCAGAATTCAAGGAGGAGGGGAGTACGACATGAGGAAACCAGGGTATATCAGGGGGATGAGAAGGAACAACAAGTAAATAATTATAAGGATGACATTATAATCAAGAACAGAAACACTGGTATTGCACTATGATGAAGTAATACAATCATTTACACTATCTGGAAAAATGGTTAATTAAGTAGGCTAGATCTGATTGTTAATAGTAAGGTGTATAACGACGGTAGCCTATGGGGAATACTTTGCAAAACTGCGGTTAATAATATCTATACAGTATCTTGTAGTATTTACGATACTTGGAGATAAATACGATACTGTAATATACTATATAGACATTTTGATTGTCGCAATTATATCGAATTACTATAGTCTATTCGCTGTAAGTAGGCGAGAAATCATGACCTCTATCCTCTGTAACTCAAAAAGTACAAGAGCAAATTGGCTGTAAATTTCCACATCTATTCCTTGACTGACTCTTCCCAAATAGTAGACATATTAGCTCGATTACTCTAGTCGGTTTTGAGTTACAGATGTTAGAGGTCATTATTTATCGCCTACTTGCAGCGAATAGACTATAGCAATGACAAGTCAATGCTCTATGCTATATATTTCAATAAATTGTTATTAGCTAAACTAAATCTCCGAAACCAAGAACCTCAGTAAAACCAACAGCGGCAAAGGAAAGAACCCGAGCGTAATTATCCAGGTAAAGATGATTAATGGTTCTATATCAATGTGGAAGATGAACACGGTTATAAATTGCCTTATGCTCCAAACAAAAATGGTCAGAAAGTAAATCTCCTGTTTACACTTCGATGATTTTGGTTATATTAAAGATAAGGGAACACATATGATCGAAACTTTGTTATAAACTACAGTACGTACAACTAACACACTGTATTTAATGTTTTACGAATATATATTAACTAGTCAAGCATGGTAAATATACTGAAGATATATGTGCTTGTATGTATAACAACTTAAGTATTCATTATACCATGAATTGATGTATTGTTGTAAATTAAAACATCAGATAGATAGATAGGTATGCAATAACAATATACAATAATACGCTTACGATAATACGCTATTGATGACGAATAACTTGTCAGTTTCATAATAAGAATCATGGTATTATTATGTCTTGATTAGTTCTGTAAGTTATTATGTCTTGATTAGTTCTGTAAGTTATTATGTCTTGATTAGTTCTGTAAGTTATTATGTCTTGATTAGTTCTGTAAGTTATTATGTCTTGATTAGTTCTGTAAGTTATTATGTCTTGATTAGTGCTGTAAGTTATTATGTCTTGATTAGTTCTGTAAGTTATTATGTCTTGATTAGTTCTGTAAGTTATTATGTCTTGATTAGTGCTGTAAGTTATTATGTCTTGATTAGTTCTGTAAGTTATTATGTCTTGATTAGTTCTGTAAGTTATTATGTCTTGATTAGTTCTGTAAGTTATTATGTCTTGATTAGTTCTGTAAGTTATTATGTCTTGATTAGTTCTGTAAGTTATTATGTCTTGATTAGTTCTGTAAGTTATTATGTCTTGATTAGTTCTGTAAGTTATTAAACAAATATTTCATAATAATATGATATGTTATTATAAAATATACAAACGAAATGGTTACTATAACACACACACACACACACACACACACACACACACACTCATGTTTCTAATGCTCTGGAACAAACCCGAAGTAAACAAACACGTTGTTGATAGTCAGGATTATTTGTACATCATCATCCATTCCCTTGCTCATCTGTCTATCCACCCCTCCTACCTTACCCTCTAACCTGAGACCACTCTTTCCCGTCTGTCTATCGAAACCCTATACCCTAACTTATAACCTCTGAGACCACTCTTTAGCATCTGTCTATCCACCATCCTACCCTACCCTCTAACCTCTAAGACCACTCCTAATCATCTGTCTATCATCCCCCTACCCTACCCTCTAACCTCTGAGAACACCTGTATTCCTCTTTCTATTCCACTTACAAGTTGAACAAACTCGAGAGAAAAAAATGGATCAATGCTCGAAACAGCAACAAATACCAATCAGGAAAAACAAAATTATACAGCAAAAGCGTTGAACAAATCTAAGAAAATATATTGGAGTAGATGATGGAAACAATAAAACGAGGACAAATTATCGAAAGAGAAAACAATAAAACAAACATAAAAATACACATAAGGGAAGACAAGAAGTAAGTGCTCGAAACCTCAATAAAAAATAACAGGACACATTTTTATATATCGAGACAGGCGAACATCAAACAGTATCTTCTTCATGATGCCTTTAGAATAATGGAATAAGTGATCAAAAGAACAGCAAAAATACTAGTAGGAAAATAATATAATATACAGAGATAGATGAAAATACACTAGTGTCTCCTGCCTGATGGCCTTGGTGTAATTACTTTGATCCTCGGGTGATCAAGGGAAGATATGGCTCTCAGAAGGTTCGTCACACCAACCATTATATTTTTGTACACCGTGATGGATGGCAACGAGGAAGGCTGGGAACGGAGAGAGAGAGAGAGAGAGTTAACCCTTTCAGACATATGACGCGATTTTGAGCCTATTGGGGATACTTTAAAGCCTTTGTTACCATCAGGGGTATTTAGAAACCTTTAGTTTTGTTACTTCAACCTCTGCAGCTGTCTTTGAGTTAGCTGTGGGCAGAAAACTAATTTTGGAGAGGTAATTATAAGAGTGAGAGAACTCTATTTCTTATTGCTAATCTGGCAACCTCTGCGTCATAAATGCGTGAAAGGGTTAAACAAGACTGCATCAGCCAGTAACCAGAATTATGGGGAAGCGGAGAGAGTTAGGAGGAGGTATAAGGAATTGTTAGTATCTCAATAACCTTGCGATCCGTTCCAGGGAGATACTCGAAGTGGAAAGAGAGATTGCGTAGTGCATTACACTCATTACAGAGTGTGCATATTACTATCTACTCTCTTCTTGAACTGTTTAAAACTTCTGAGG